>LJIJ01000611.1:0-91969 GCA_001718145.1 Orchesella cincta | reverse complement strand
AGGTGTCAAGAAGGCCCCAATCGTACCGTCCCGTAACCGTGGCCCCCTCCCCGGGAGATCCGTCGGTCCAAGAAGCACTGAGCCCTCAAAAATCCGCAAGCTGCCCGATCCACTTTTTTCTGAAATCGCTCAGGAATCAAGACCCACTTGGATTTCCAGACTCAGCAGTTATGGCTCTCCATAAGGAGCTTCTGAAGCTCGTTGTCGGTTCGTTTTAAGACACAACTTTGCGCCAACCACCAAGCGTGTACTATTATGCCAAGACATCCAAATTGGCCAGACGGTATCCGAAAGAAACTGCTTAAATCTCATTCTAACAAAAAATTGAAAATGTTAATTTTTTCAAATTCCAGTTCCAACTGACTTCGAAACCCAACGGCCTTTTTAAAAGGCCACCAATTTACAAAGAGCTCAAATATTTTTACTGGACAAAACTTAAATGCATTTATTAGCCATAATCAACTTCACCTTACTACGTGTGCATACTTTTTCCATGAATGGAAGTCATGAATTTATGCAATATACATAAAATGATGAATACTGATGCTCGAAACTATTTTATTGCGCTTAATTTCCTTCTAACGTGCTATGAATTTGAAGCCAGTTTTGATGGCGACTTAAATTTTGTTGTTTGCTTAAGTAATTGTTAATTCATAAATGAAGGCGAGTTACCGAAAATGCCATCACGGTGTTCATTCAAGATGATAAATGTTCATGCTTCGTTTTCGGCTCACATCAAGCATCCTGATACTTATGCCATATGCGTTCGTCAAATGCTACATAATATTCTGTGAAATATAATGTTGTGCTTGCATGAGATGTTTGAACGTTATCAATGGGGGTAAGACTACAAGCTTCCAGCTGAACAAAAACCACTATGCATATCCCAACTTAGTAATATTAACATTGAAGAGGATTTCGTCAACGGGCAATTTTAGCTTCATGAGCGGAGCCAATACAGATGGCCGTATTCTCCGTCTGCTCACTATTTCATATATAATCAATCTCTTGAACGCATCATTCTATAGTCTCAAGTTCTCTCAACCATCAAGGAAGTTTAGGTACATGCTCCATGTCCAATTTCTTTTACATTGATGGATTCATACGCAAGCGAGAACGAAATATCATTGCTTTGTGCCGCTTGATACTTTTTTACTTTCTGATTTCAACTCACCCTCTTGGCATTCTTTTCCATTCTCACATCCAAATCTACCTCACTCTTCCATATAAATAGGACATGAGATCTACAGCTCCTCATTCAAAAGCTCTCGTTCAAACTGAAAGCTCTTACCTTTTACTCTCACCAACTAAACCCAACTCCGTTCTCACATGCCACCAAAGACCAGTGGACAAAGCTGCCAAGAAGGCTGGAAAGGCCCAAAAGAAACATCTCCCAAAGGAGACGGAAAGAAGCGTAAGGCACAAGAGGAAGGGAATCCTACGCTATCTACATCTACAAGGGTGTTGAAGCAGGTTCACCCCGACACTGGAGTTTCCCTCCAAAGCCATGTCCATCATGAACTCTTTCGTGAACCGACATTTTCGAGCGTATTGCTGCCGAGGCTTCCCGTCTCGCTCACTACAACAAGAGGACCACCATCACCTCTCGGAAATCCAAACTGCAGTGCGTCTCCTCCTTCCCGGAGAGTTGGCCAAGCACGCAGTGTCTGAAGGAACCAAGGCTGTCACCAAATACACCTCCTCCAAGTAAATTCAAAATGATCTCTGCTCACACAGAAATGTCAGCTTTCGCTGATCTCAGTGTGTAGCTAAACTCAAACCCAACGGTTCTTTTAAGAACCACCACAATTTCCTGAGAGCAATCGCATTATTAATTTAAAGTTTAGCATCTTCATTTTCCAGTTACAGCAAACAGTAAAAATGCAATAATTTGACTAGTGTCTAAAACTACAATAGTAATCAAATTGTAAAGGTAAAGGCGATAGCAATGGATGTAATTACTATTGTAACTTCATCCGAGGTTTTCATTGAGTCTTAAACTCACATTTTCATAACCTGATGCACAATTACAAGCAGGAAATCAGTTACAAAAAAGTTTTTAATAAATCACTGGACATTTTCCTCCCATCCTTAAGTTTTCACCTTAAAATTCTCCTTTTCCTTCTCATATTCAATCCAATGCACATTCTTGCTCGTTTGCTTGCAGATTTTATTCAACTTGTTAGATTGTTCAATTAGATAAAGATTATCCACATCATCTTCATCAAAATGTCCAATTCTTTGTCCAAAATCGACATGCTCTTTCAACTTTCCTACAGTAATCCCTTCCAATACCAGTTTGTCAGGCAGAATATAATGAGATATTGTAACATACAATTAAGTCTTCGATTATCAAAGTTTGATAGATCCTCATCTTAATTTGCCCCTCTTAAAACTATTGATCTTGAAGAAACCCTTCAATCCACCATATCTAAATCTAAGAAAATCTGCTCAACAATAGCGGACACTCGAAAATCGCATATTATATGCGGTTGCGACCATAATTAAACCATCACACATTACTGTATTGCGGAGATAAAGGGTTGGAATGTCTTCCTATGTTTGGAGAGTATCAGTAGCCCCGTGGCAAAGTTCCAGTGTCTTCACTTACTCTGCCTTGGACAGCCTATGCTAATTCTTTGGAAAGCTTTCCAATACATTCATTGTGGTGTAAAGTCTGACGATGCAGATGTAAACTCATACGACTCACTCATAACATGAAGCAGTTTGACGTTTGGAGGTACGATCGACGACGAAGCAGTGTTGATGGAATGCATGTTGAATTGAGGTGCTTATGATGTCACCTAGGTACATACAAATTTACATCGTAATTTTTTTTAATAAGAGAATCTAAAAAATTGTCCGTCGTACTTTTTCAATTTTTCACATTTTTATAAGGAGCAGAACTGCTGCTCGAATCGAATGCTA
Source organism: Orchesella cincta (assembly GCA_001718145.1). Classification (NCBI taxonomy): domain Eukaryota; kingdom Metazoa; phylum Arthropoda; class Collembola; order Entomobryomorpha; family Orchesellidae; genus Orchesella; species Orchesella cincta. Next base: position 89,041 of record LJIJ01000611.1, on the reverse strand, counting down.
CTCAAATGTGATATCTACAAAAATTATGAAAATGATGGACTGGTGGCCAACTTTCTTCGTTTTGATGGTGATTGTACATTCAACTTTCACAGGCCGGCCGCATCAGATGAATCCCTATCGCTCCAATCCTTCAACCGGACCTGTGATTCTTGAAATTCCGGATGAGCCGGAGCGTACACTTCCAGAAGCAGCTTCAGCTCAGTTACCTATTCAAAGTCCAATGAAAAAGTCAAAAGCTGCGAATGTTGAGTCCACTGTCACCGCTACAGATCAACACAAGGTTTCGTCTACCTCCTCTCCGTCCCAAACTCAAACAAAAGTCCTTAGAATCAATCCCACTAAACAGCCACAACCTAATAAGCCGAGTAAGCTACCAACTTTTCCTCCTCACACGGAGAACCTCAAGCGGAAACCTATCCAGGAGAAAAAAAGAGATATAGAAGACTGGGGAGGCTCTGGAGATGATGGAATTGGGGCGATGCTTAATCCTGTACAACGGATAGAAGTTCAAGCGGATGCCTTACAAAACCAATACCGGAATCGCAGAGTGCCTGACGTGAACCTGGTACTGCATGCCACTCCTTTTCAAAATTTGGGGTCTGTTGGCATGCTACCAACGGCTGGGGCTGTTGTTCGGCCTTACGGAGAGTGCAGGTACGGAGAGTTTGCCAATAACAAGAAAACTTGTCAAGAAGGCGAATCTTGCATTCCACGAACACCCGTTGATCCAGCTGCAACCGTTGAATGCGTAACAGGAACTGCTGGAAGTATAAAGTGCAAGTCGTGTGATATGTGTTCGGCAACCACACCCTGCGGGCCGGTGCCACCATGTCCACCTGGTTGTGAGCTACCTGATGGAGAATGGCCTGGTATGTAGTAGAAATATGTATTAATTTCTAAATACTATTAACTTTTATATGTTATTCATTGCTTAACAGGATTGATATTTTACAGTAAAACCATCAAGTCCTAGTGAATGCGACCTCAGCCCAATCGCAGCGGACGGATATTGTAGTGGTATGGCAAGTTCATTTAATTTCTTAACTTAGCTAGCATTAAAATAAAGCTGATGCTGATCATGAAATGACATTGTAGATGGTACATTTGGTACGGATCAGTACTTTGACGGGACGGAATCCACAACTGCAGAAGATACCCCGATGGTATTTTATGGAGGAAGCTTGATTAGAGATGAGCCATGTACTGCTTACGGAGACGCAATTGTCATTATTCAAAAAAGCAATAAAGACTTTGCTGATAAGCAGCAGGCTTTACGACAAGAGGCAGAAGCTAATTTTGGGTCCATGATTTGTAAGATAAAGATATATGCGTTATCAATCACTTCCATGTCATTTCAACTTTACGAATTATTTTCTGCTTGTTTTCGTTTCGTTTTATAGGTAACTGGAATGTAGCCCGTCTTGAATGCATTCCAAATTCTGGAGTTAGACCAACCCTTCCACCTGTCGTTGGTGGTGGTGGTGGCGGCGGTGGAGGCCCTGATGGAAGTTACACGTCGTAAGTCTCTCATTATTGACAGATATATATTACTGAGATACTCGTTACTCAATTCACTTTCTTCTATTTCAGTGATATTTGGGACGTGTATCGACGACGAGAGGGTACATGTCAGTGCATGATGGGCTTAGGACCGAAGGCAGTCTACATTATTGATGAAAATTCGAGGGATGGCAAACCAAAATGCTATATTCCAGCAGGAAAGGGTCATCATTCAAATTGTGGTCACAATCTTCACTTGCCTCAAGGACTGATAGACTACTACAACCGTCGAGAAATGAAATCCTATATACGGGAGATAGTAGGCCCTGCTTCTCAAATGTGTACTCCCAATTCTGAGTGCAAACCAGGATACAAGTACGTTGGGGTTCGATGTTCATGCAAAAAAGGATATAAATTCAACCCTATTAACGGAACTTGTGCTGATGCAGTTCGGATCAAGGCTGACAGCAGCAGATGGGGACTTTATGCCAATTCTTTTATAGTTATTCTTGGTTGGATCAACCTCCACAAATATTTTAATTCCTCTTAAATTATTACGTATTGATGTTATTCGTACTACCATGTATTATAAAAACTAGAATCTACCTAAGTAAGTAAATATTGAATTTGTACTAACTAATCATTTTAATAAAAGGAATAAACTTTATTATAAAGTATTTCAAGGATTATTACAAAATATAAAAAATAAGTTAACGAAACTGCAAAGGACTGACACGAAGGCCCAAAGCATCCTTTCCTACCTCAGCAACCTTACAAATGGAACACAAAGCTCCAGAAAATTGTGGCATATAAGAAGCACTGCAGAATGGACACTTGACTTCCTGCTTTCCACGGTAAATTGGTTTGTAGGACTTTGCACAAATTGAGAAAGGATTGTGTTCATCGTAATCCATTTCATGCTCATCCACTGATTTGTCCTGGCAAACTTTCAGCAGCTTTCTGACCTGTTGAGCCAAATCTGATTTAGGTCCCATTTCTAATAGACGTTTGGCAAAGGAAGATGCGCTCATGTAATTCTTCAGCTGGAAGCTCTGGTTCATGGCAGTTCTCAATGTAAGAACAATATGAACTGCGTCCAAGCCACAGTGAGTAAAATACGCTGCGAGTTCACAACTTCTCAATTTGTCTTCAATGTTTTCCTTTGGGAGTTCTTTTCTGCAAAGTTCCATTTGAAGTCCTAGAATGTACTCACGACATACTTGAATTAGCTCCAGTGCTTTAGTGATATCCAGTTTGTTATCGAGTAGCAGAAAAGGAATATGTAGTAGTAGATTTCTAAACTTTTCAACGGCTTCGGGGAATTTACCCGCAGTCGTTAGTTGATAACAACTTTGCAACATTTGGATCAGGTCCGAGATGTAGATTCCCACAACTGGGCTTGAACTCTTTTGTCCCTTATCGTAATTCTGAACTGGGCGAAAGTTCAACGATGGCAGAAGAGGAAGTGCAGTGTACACGACTCGAGATCTTGAGTATGCGGCCAAAAAGGGTTGCTTAAATGGCTCAATGTTGATAACTCCTATTTGAGCTTGAAGAAGCCTTGCCGCTGACTCAAAACTGCCAGCGTATGCGTGTACAACAGGAAGTTGAAAGTTGGTTGTCCATTGATGTGGTACCGAAACGCCCTTTCTGGGTGCCACAAACATGCCCTCATTTGAAATCTCATTAGCTTCCAGCCCTAGTGGAAGTTCAATGTCATCTTCCATCTCCCAACCTTCCCCTGTTGAAACCTCCTCATCCACGATTCCCCCTGAATTGCCTTGTTCGGCTTGAAACTCATCGCTCCATGCTCCGGCAGGATCAATGTCCATACCAATATCAGGGAAAACAAGTAATCCAGCAGCAGCTGTGGTAGCTAAAGATGGTTTATTCTTGAGTTGGAGGCCTTCAAACAAGCTCTAAAACAGTAGATAAAATCCATCGGTAACGAGCTACCAATCACGTAGTTAATGAATGAAGAAATGAAAAAGACAAAATTGTATTTCTAATAGTTCTAACCATTGATACTGTTAAACGCGGCCAATTTTCCTCAAGTGAAAGTAGAGGCGGTGGTGGACACACATATTTCGCATTTTCCTCCAACTCCAAGCTTTGCAGCTGCTCATCTCCCAACAGCTCCCTCAACTGACGAGTTTCCTCAGTCAAACCATGACTTACTGCGGTCCAGTATGCATGAGAGATTAGTCCCCTGTTTTTCAAGAGATGAACACGCTCCACAATATCTCCAAGCATTAGCGCAGTCCAATAGTGGGGTAGAAGTATCCCTTTCTTTCCGTGTCGCTGCGATTTTCATCAGTTTCCGCAGTTTTTCACCATTGCCAGTTATGGTGTAGAGAAAAGAAAGCTTTTGAAGATTTCTAGTGCGTTGATAAGACATTTCAACAACCTACAATTAAGTTTAAATTAAATTAATTTACACAATGTTTACATGCACTTTTGGAAGAATTATGGACTTAAATTAGTTATGTGTATCTTACTTGATGGTTTCCAAAAAGTAAGGCTACCTCGCCTAATTTATTCCAGTAAGCGGTTTCATCCAATGCCTTAGCTGCATCAAGAGCAACGTCAATATTGCCACATTCCAAGGCCAACGCAAAACGAGTTCTCTGATCCTTCACAAAGTGAAGTGCAATTTGAGGATAACCCTTTTTCTGCAAATACGCAATCATTGCCTGTCCAACGAGCTTGGAATTCCGAATTATCTTCAAAACCTTAAATTACATACCAAACGAGTATATTTTATTTTATTCCAAACTTCAAAGGCCAGCTAGTAGCAACTAGTGAATTGAACTTACTTCATCGTAATTCCTATTGATCAATGCCAGCTTAAAGCGATATTCCATTGGGTCCATGTTCAGCACACGGACTTTTGCTTCTCGGTCTAGAAAAATGAGCTGATTATGCTTGACTTTTACAAGGTAAAGAGGCGACTGCAAGGTGCGAACTATTCCATTATCACTAAAAAGATTACATGTAATAATTTGTCAACTGAAAATTGTTTTTGTGAAAAATACGAAAATGCAGACGTTTGTGTTTGAAAGAAAAGAACTCACCCGTTGATCAGGGCGTATTTGATATGATTACTAGTGGTGTACAGAAATACATTAGAGGAATCATCCCATGCTCCTGACTTGATCTTGGCGATTTCTTGAAATGTGGCCAGAACCTCCAGTTTTCGGTTGCATATCGTCATTGAGTGCTTGGAGAGTAAGGCAACTTGTGCCATATCATGTGACCAAACAACATGCTTAACCTTCGAAACTCTCGTTTCCGCAAGCACCCTTTTTTGCTGCAAGTCAAATAGGCTTACTAATTCTGCATTCTGCAAGAGAATCAATCCAGTTCCAGCACAAAAGATTTCTTTACAGAGGGGAACTGTAATTTTCTTGTTGACTTCGTGTTTCATATTCTTAATGGACAGCTACAAATGAAATTCGAGTACAATAAAATTATTAAACTGTTGAGCAACACAGCAATAGTATTGCAATAAAATTATATAGCGCACCATCTGATTCTTCTCGCCAGTGCACTTGCGTATCTAAAATCTTCCTACCCAAGTTAAAGCGGGCAGCAAGTCGGCGATTTTTTACGTTCGTTCTACAGGCTCATTGGCTCCGTAAAATAGTGTAAAGTTCATAAGTGCTGTTATCAGTGTTGGTTGCTCGTCTTGTTACCAAAATTGCATTTTCTGCCGGATTATAGCAAATGCTGTTGGGTTTGGAACGATTTCCTTCTCCACGAAGGTGCAACACAGCAATATCCTTTAGTTCTGAAGTCGCCAAGTCCAACTTTCTGATGTAACGACCTTTCACGTAATATACAGCATCTCCTTGAACTACGTACGCTGGCCTTTCACGTTCCAACTGAGAAAAATAACAAAAATTACTTAATAATGTTTGTTAAAGCTAGGTTCAATCAATCTGGAATTTTCATTCATACCTTAAAAATCATCATTCCGGAATCGTGTCCTGCAGCAAACAGGTTCAAAGTTGGATGAGCTGCGAGCACCCAAAATCTATCTTGATCCCTTCGAAATATTTTCAAACATGTTCTCGAGTTCATGTCCCAAACGCGAATACTTTTATCTTCTGAATTTGAAATAACACATTCTTGACGAGGATGAAATAGCACGCAACATACGTTGTTGTAATGCCCTCTTAGAGTATCAGTTTCCCATGCCTAGACATAATTAAAAAATTTGCCATTTATTATATCACTAGGAATGGTTTCCAATTCAATTAGTCAAGTTTAAAATTATTTGTACCGCTGAATCATTCATTCGAAACAAATTTCACAACCACTAGGTCATTCAAGGGCTGTAAATAGGGCAGAATCAAATACGAGAACGTGGAACTATAACGAGACGTTGGGTGATCAAAAAACAAGCCCCGAGTTTTACTCTCTGTGCATGACTCTCTCCATAACATTAGAGCAACGAAAGCTGCATGCTGCTGGTATTTCTCTAAATCACACGCCTTGCCGTCGTATGCACATGTGTCGATGCGTTGCGGTCATTCATTGCATTCAAGTTGGGTTCAGTATTCTTCTTTCTCAATCCTATTCACGAAAATTGTATTAGTACAATAATCAACCACGTAGACAAAAACAATTAACCTTTAGATCATATGTGCATTTTCGAGAGACACTACTTTTAAGTACATACCTGAAATATCCCAAACTCGAACAGTTTGGTCAAGTGATGCAGAAACCACCAAGTCCTCCTTCTTTGGATGAAACTGGGCGCACATGACATAGTGATTATGACCAGTCAGAATGGACAAGCAGTTCCTACTTTGCCAGTTCCAAATTCGGACCGTTTGGTCATCAGAAGCACTCATGATCCAAGGGTACTTGTGGTGAAATACTACTGTTCGAATGTAGTCCAGATGTCCTAACAGCGTAAACATGCAACGTCGCTGTTTGTAGTTCCAAACCTAGAGTAAAACGACAAGTCACTGATTAAAACCCCTCCAACTGATAACTACGAAACTGCTTCCGTGAATACTTACAACACAGCCTAAAATTTAATTAACCAATACCTTAATCTTGTAATCATCTCCTCCACTCACAAAAATGGGTTGTTGATTGTGAAAGCAGATTCCACGAACAGGACCTTCATGCTCGGTAAACTTATCCAGATAAGCATTCATTTCATAGTCCCACAGCTGAATAGTTCCGGTATGCATGCTTTAAAAATACCAACCCAAACGTCTCTCACCCATGTCAGCCAAATAAACTTAATTATTATAACAATTCATTGTAATAAATACGCTTAAATTCAAATACCTGGCCAGAATCCATGGTCGTCTCGGATGAAAGGAGAGCCCCTTCACGCGAGCAGACTTGGTTTCAAACTTGATAAGCATGTTATTACTCCCTTTCCCTTGAACTTCAGATTCAGGCTGTGTAAACAAGCACAACAGTTATATTTAAATCGCTTTTGTCAACAAACAACTGAATTGTGTTCTTCTGCAAAAATCAAAACATTATGCACAAGCTGAAATATCCGACTGAAGCTACACAATTGCAAGAAGCAGGAATGACGTGTACGTGAAATAGAAAAGGATTGAAATGCTGAGCAAAAAAGGATGACTCATTTTACACGTGTGTTTACATCCCATCATAGCGTTTGTTTGTGCTATTCGATCAGATATTTTTATACGCATATAAAGCATATAAGTTTACGCTATATGGAACTGACAACTGAAGAAACTATAATATTTTGTCATTTTGGCCAATGCATTTTTAAATGACTTTAGATACAGATAGAAGAGATGCGATTTTTGGAAAAAATAATTTGTATCTTGAATGATTTGAAAATTAAAATTGGTTGGTCTAGTAATAATTAAAAAGTTTACATGAATTGGCTGTGAAGCAAGATCCGACGCAATGGCTCGTCGTGTTAAAGCACTGAGAAGTTCTCCTTCTATAGTTTCGCTCTGGACAGTACCTCCAGTTCGATATCGGTGAGTAAACAGGGTTTTTATCCAGTCAACGGATTTAGTAAAGCCTGTAGCGTATTCAATGCGTGCTTTTATATCCATCCTGACTATGGACTTTTCACTGGATTAAAAATAACTCATTTAAACTAATTGTAAGTCTAAACAAATAAACGATGGGGGAAAATGCTGAACTCTACGATATCACAAAATCTCTTGTATTGTCTATGATATATAGAAGTCATTCTTGCTCGGTGTTGGCGTACTTGATTGAATATGATTTTAGAATTGGAATTATCAGGTGTCATGTGACCTCTGGGTTAACTTTGAATTGAACTTGAAGTAGAAAAATGACCGGATCTTACAACCGCCAGCACGCGTAACTTGGCATCTTTTGCATTATGATACGAATGATGAATCATCATTGTTGATTGCATTCTGTCGTCGCTTTTTTACATTGTCCCACATTTACTAGTTTATGTTTATACAGTTCTTTAACGCTGTGACTTTTTAACCAATTAATAATCAAGGAGGGGAATCTGCAGGTGAATAACTTGAACCGTAAGCATTTACAGTAACAATTCTTAACAAACAAATTTTGTTTATTATAGTCATCGTCACTATAAAAAATCGGTTGAATCAATTAACAATCAAGGTAAAGAGAAAAGAACAGTGAGTTAAACATCAGTCAGTTGATATCGTCAGCACCACACCGGCATCATGTTCGAGGTTGAGCTATCAGAAGAAGAAAACTTTACAAACTCCAGAATATGGTCTCAGCTCGTATCCCGTTCTTCGAAAGGTGTTCCAGGCTCGCTGGAAAAAGGAAACTGGAAAGGATTGGGAACCCACTCCAGAGCAGGGACAGGAGTACATTCAGGGTCTGGGTTTAGATGTCTACAAAAAAGCTGACAATGTTCAGAAAAGCCTAATCGCGGAAGGAAATCTGGAGGATTGGGATTTGACACTTTTAGCACAAACCATTCTGAACTTGGGGGATACCCGTGCCTACAAACTGGAAAATGACTCTGTGAGGAAGTTAAGAACATTAAGGAACGTTTTTGCCCACCGCACAAAGTCAAGCTACCGAGAGAGGTGTACCAAGCCAACGGGAAAATCTTCCAAGCAAGCATGAAGGGACTTGGTGTGAAGGATGAGGTGATTGATCAAATAATCTCGATTTCTGGAACCACATCATCTGATGTTGCCTTCAAAATGGCTAAGAGACTGTATGATAAGGCAAAGATCCATATAAAGAAGAATAAGTTTGAAAGAGCGATTGAACGCTGCAATGAGGCTGTCCAGTTACCTAGCTTGCTGCCACTCAAAAGACCGTAACCTTTCTAAACCGAGGGGAATGTTATCTGAAGTTTGCTACATTTAAAAAGTATGAGAATAGGAGCGAGAGTGATGGCTGCATTAATGAAGCAATCCGAGATGGAAACAGGGCTCTGGAACTTTGTGAAAATTCTTGGAAAGCTCACTATCTGATTGGAAGAGCTCATCGAATGAAAAACAGCTTTGAAGACGCAATACAACATCTCACCAAAGCTCTGGCAATTTCACCAAATCAAAAGAACGTGAAGGAAGAGCTGTACTCGTACAAAGGTGAGCGTCAGCTACAGAGTAGTGCTAACATGTTAGATCCGTCCTTGTGTCCCACCACCTTAAAGGAACGGCTGGCCAAGTTTGAAACAGATACTGGAAGAAAAGTAACGCGCAAGCAATTTGTTCGTCACTGGAAGAGGAACCGTATGTCTGCAGTACCTGGTCAGCAAGACTTATGAAAGGTCTTCAATACATTGAGGGATCACTTGGCTTGCAAAAGGATGAGAAAAAAGCCGTTCGATACTTTCGCCAGGCCGCGTCTGTTGGCAACCCAGGGGCCCTCCATAGTCTGGCAATATGCCATGAAAATGGAACTGGTGTAGAGCGTGACATATCAAAGGCTTTCCAGCTCTACCTTCAAGGAGCTGAAATGCCGACGGATGATTCAGGAAGGAAACCGCATTCTGGAATCGCGGCCTGCCAAAGTAGTATGGGCGACTGTACGACAGTGGAATTTTTGTGGAGCAAGATTATCAGAGGCAAGTATTACAAAAGTCTGCAGATAATGGCTCCGCCTTTGCTGCCCACAATTTGGCCACCTTTACTGGAAGGGCTCTGGAGTAACCAAAGATGAAAAGATGGCAGTGAATACTGGACCCAAGCTGCAAATTCCAAGGACCACTTGCTGCTGATGCACTGATGGACTATTATATTCAATCTAGAACCCGAGAGGGCTTCAGCAATGCTTGAAGCAGTGAAGTCAACAGGCAACACACTTCTTCTGGGCATCAATGAAAATGCAGTTAAAGATGCAATCAATGATGTTAGAGTGGAACGGGATCAACGAAAACCGGCATTGGTTGCATTTGAAAAAAAGCAAAACCTGGATACAAAGGGTTTCACTTTCCGGGAACGAATGAGGCGTAACTATCAGAATGTCCGGAACTTGATAAGGTTTTTCAAATTGCTTCGACATTTTCGAATACTTTAATGCAACTGGAATGAAGCTCAAATGGAATAAACATGGTCTTGATACGATCCAAGGCACGGAAGGTTCAGTAACAGCAGCTGCAATAGTTGAAAACGCTGGAAATTAAATCGCAATCTGATTCAGTTCATGGAAGGGAAAGAAACTTTTAAAGATAAACAGAAAATCAAAGTCTTGAACAGGTTGTATGACTGTGCAACTCGGGTGTTTGACGCTGTCCGCTTCCCAGACCAAATCAAAAGCAAACTGAGTCAATTGATTATTGAGCTTGTTGATAGTAAATGTGGAGAGCAAGGAGAGGTTGACATGAAGATTCGATTTGTCCATGCAAAACTCAACTACAGGAGGAACGATGATGGAAGTCCAAACTTTCGTGTGGGGTTACTTAAGCAGGGATTAGAATGTACAGTGAAAATGTGCATTATTTCGAACTACTGTCGAGTATTTATCTCCAGGAGAAAGATCCTGAATCCGGGCTCTCTTATGCTATAAAGGGCTTGGAAAAATTTCCTGGGAATTTGAACCTCCTCTTCTTCAAAGCCTTAAATCAACTGGGAATACCAGCAAAGAAGATGAAGATATCTGATGTTCAAAAGCGGGTGGCAGTAATTACGGCTTACAAGGACTATTTGAACAACGCTCCTCAAGACGATTTCAGAGTTCCAGAAGCGTTTTATGGTTAAAAATTTATAAACAAGTTTTTGAGTTTAAAATTGTTTGGCCAAATTAACAATTTAAAACCTTATATTTTTTAGGGATAGCAGCGATGTACTTAGCGGTTGGTGACCAAGATAGTATGAAACACTTTTTCAATCTCGGAAAGGAAGCCGAAAAGAATATGCTACTGCCACGTGAAGCTTCACAGCAGAAACGACTTCTCGAGTCATTAGATTCTATTGGAATTGTGTGTAAGAGCCACCAAGAGGTCAAAGGCCCTCCAACTATTCTTCAAAGGAAGCCGTACTTGAATACTCCAGTACGAAAGAATATGATAACGCAACATCGTGTAGGGATAAATGAAGAAGAAAGAGAAAGAATCGAAGGTACTAGCCGGAAGCCAAAACCAAGAGCGACTCAAGAGGTTCCAGAGTACATGTTCCAAGTGAAGCCAATCACCTTGTTGGAAATGAATCCTACTGCCAATCACGTTTACAAAGATCAAGTGATAGATCTAACTATCATTGATATGCCCAATCACTACTGTCACTGCCCTGCGATTCACCTTCTGGCAGAGGATGAGAATGGGGATGTCACGCGTCTCAACATCTACAACATGACGAAGACCAAGGAGAATCTGGAGGTGTTTGGATTCGGTACAAAGATTGCCATTTTGAACCCATACATGCACATTGGAGAAAGGCTTATGCAAACTGGTGTCAGGGTTGACAATCTGGATTGTCTCATCTTTCTGGGCAAAGTGGAGAACATGTGCCGATTTTGCGGAGAGCCGGCAAAGACTATTTTCACGTGTGCCAAATGTAAGAAGGCAGTATACTGTTCTAAAGACTGCCAAGTTCACGACAGGGATATAATGAAACACAATCTCATCTGCTCTTTGTGCTAATATTTCCTGGAATGAAGCTGATTTTTTGTATTACTCATGTGTTTACGTAAGCCTACATACCTTGATTTAATTAAATGAAAAGCTTTAATGAGATGATAGTAATGAAAGAAATGCATACTCGTGATCCCGAACATTTTGTTTAACACTCATTTAAATCTCCTATTATAACTTTATTTAATTTAAATGATATCTGGTTCATTTAAAATATAAATATCATATACTAGTGATTACTCTGACTAGTTAGTTCGTAGTAAAAATAGTTTTAAGAATTCAGAACCTACTCTAATATCTAGATAAATATTGATTCTTTCTTAATCTTATTCATAGTCATGCTTTCGTGCATTTAATATATAGTTACACTTCTTTATATGTCTTCCATACTCGAAAAGCGTCATCCGAAAGGTCTGCTGATGCAATAATATTCTGAGTGGGATGACATGCGACCGCTAGCACTTCACCTTCAAAGTTTAAAAATAAACACGCATACATTTCGACATTTCATAAGAACTTGTTGATGAACGTACTAACGCAGTTTAAACCAATGTATGTGTTCAGTACCCGCATGTTCATCAGCCAGTTTCTGAACCATTTCTCCAGTTTCATAGTTCCAAATGAAAATTGAGGCATCGTTCTCTGATCCGGACACCAGCCACTTGAATTGCATTAAAAATTAAGTTTACACGGACTCTATTCCATATCTTAATTTGAAAAAGGGTAGATATGGTTGGTTACCTTCGCTTCACCGGACGTCATCAGGTTTAGGGTGATACACCATTCAGAGGTTGAGTGTCCCTTAAACCTTTTCACAATAGTCGCGGAGATAGAAGAACTACCCACTTTATCCTTCGCATCATCGTATCTCCAAACACGGATGACGCTATCCAGAGAACTAAATAGTACACAACCTCTTTCTTTAGGGGGAAATGCAGCGAACGAAACTGCACTCTTGGCAATCAAATACTTCAAACAGTTTCCTGTTTGTATGTTCCATATACGACTGAAAGAAAATCAATTAAAGTTTCAAGTAAGACCATGTCAGGATAAAAATTTCTCGTTTGCAATAAGTAATGCATGCTAATTCTAACCAAGTTTTATCGTAACTGGAAGACACGACTAATGTCCCCTCTGGGTTGAATCGAACACAGGTGACCCCCTCTTTGTGACCTTCAAGAACTTCAGCACACATTCCACCTTCCACAGTCCAAAGTCTTACGCTACAATCATACTGAAACAAAAAATACACATCACGTCATGTACCTAGTTTTCAAACATGCAAAAACACAGCAATCATAATTAGATATAGCTTACAGATCCAGAAACAATCAGTGTCGAATCGATGTTGAAATCGCAAGAAAACACATAATTAGAATGTCCCACCAAAGTTTTAATACAGGAGCCCTATTCAGAATCGAACAAGATGATTCATAATTAACACAAACAGTAACATGTAGCAAAGGACCGTAATTGTACTAAAAAAAACATATGGATACAGTACCGAATTGACATCCCAAACTTTGAGCGTCTTATCGTCAGAGGCTGTCACAAGCAATCTTGAATCTGACGACCATGCCACCTCTGACAAACCCAGCTTGTGTCCAATCAACGATTTATCAATCTTGAATTCAACAGCATCCCAAATTCGCACACTGCTGTCCACCGACGCACTAGCAAGAAGCTTACCATCTGGACTGAATTTCAGGCAGGAAATTGGATCAGTATGTCCCGACACGTTCCGTTCCGAGACAACGTAACTCGGTTTCTAACACAAGAAAATAATGCCACATTAATATTTATCAAATCTTCGCCACAACTTAATCTTTCTTGCTTACCACTGAGAACGAAACATCGCCACCTCCACCCTGACTGCTTCTGAATCCTCTTGCTGAACGACAATGTTGCTCTGAACCCATTGCCCCTTCAACAGTCGAGTTACTGAACTGAATATTCTTCTCTCGTGGGTCTTCCTTGTTGTTGAACATCGACATGATAAACAGATGATTAATTCCAGTCTATAATCAATAAAATAAAGAATACACAAATCAAAATATTCTCCAATTCTGTAAAAACGTCACTACGTAGTTGGTTGTGTTTAACATCAAGTATCCGATCCGATTCGAAACACTCACTTCCGGATGATTGCTACAGGATATCATAAACAACAAAAGCAACCAGCCGAAGCTCGAGACTCGAGTTTACTCATAGCGAGCATGCATGCTTACAGAACACAGCAGCCAATAGTGCATTTTGTCTTTTGACTTTTGAGTTCTGCTTTATGCGTTTGCTATGTATAAGAAAATATCCAACCTTATAGATTGATGAATCATCATGATCCAAACATGTAATTTTAATTTTAATTGCTCTCTCTTGCATATTATGTAAAACTTTCATTTACATGCTTTTACATTTAGGTATTATAATTATTTATATCGGCCTTGGAGAACTCAGCACTTTCCTTCGTGAGCCAATTCAACTCCTGTTCCAAAACGTTATATAAGAAAAGTGCTTAAGATTCTTTTCATAGAATGGTTTTTGACATCATGAATCGTATTGAATTTAAGATACCTCGACACTTTCTAATACAATGGTTGGGATAAGTTTTTTGATCTACTCCACACTCCGGCCAGTGAATCAGTGGGCAAACGCAACCTTGGTTGTGACCATGGCCAGCTCCTTTACCAGGTCGGAGGCCCCATGGTGTACTTTCGGATTCAGTTGTCGTCATTATCAGTATGATTATGAGATATAGGAATGAATTCGTCATGTTAATGATCTTCATGATGATGAGATCGAGATGGTAAAAAAATTACAAGTGAGAGTGAGTGAGATTGAACAGCAAATGAATGAGTGGTTTTTTTAATGACAAATATTTATTATATAGTAATTAGTCGACAATAAAATTTGTATCTTCCATCCATAATAAATTAATTACGCGCATTGAAATTTTATGGCTACTTTATTCGGGGTGGGAGGGATTATTATTACTATCACCTACTTATTCCCTTGTATGATATTTAAACAAGCTTTTTGGAAATCGCTTGAGGTGGCAGCCTTTACATCAGCTTCAAGGGATTTGGTAGCAATGACGCTGTACCGTTCCTCAATGTCCATGAGATCAATTTCGGAGCGTGTCACAAGAATCCGCACCACGGTTCGGCAACGATTAATGTCCTTGAAGAGGTTGAGGTTGGAGTGTTGAAGAGCTGATTGGAGGAGGAGGGCGTAGTGATTTATGGGATTTTCAGCGTAGTGAACTATAATAAATTGAAGTTTTTAAAATTTGTCCTCAAGAGCATAAATCTGCCACTTACTGAATGGTCTTACGAATTTTCAGGAGCAGTTCTCGAAAGTTTCCTGATGTCTCTGTTGCCAGTGACTTGGCTAGCGGTATGCTAGTAAATTTGAAGTATGCCTTTGAGATTTCAGCTAGTTCCTTGAAAGAACACTTTGAGAAAATCTTGATAATTGGCTTCTCGTCCGTTCCCAACCATATTCCTACACCTAAAAGCATTTGACATTATGAATGGTTTATTCAGGAAAATCAGCAAACTTACACGGTGGAGTGGAAAAGGAACTTACCTGCTTTTACCAATTTTTTAGCAACTTTCATCGAACTATTTCCACGTGTTTGGGTAGAACTAGGTGGACGCCTTTTCCCCTGGAACCAAAAATACTCATTTTAAAAAGCATTCCTGCATACAATCCAAACCTAAAGGAAAGACTTCAGCTTGCATTTGAACAATATACCTCCATCAAGGCTTGCAAAAGCAACCCATAATCACCAGAAACATCCTTTTTCACATCATCTTTCATATCTTTTGAATACTGTTTCTTGTAAGATTGTACAATCTCATCCAATGTAAAGGCATCAAGGCAGCAGAAAATCTATTTAAAAAACATAATTAGCTTTAAGTTCGGATATTTCACACGTTTGGGGGAATTATACATTAATTTTTGTAAATTATTGAAGCTCACGTCAGTAAGAGTTTGGTCATCAGTACCAGCGCGGTTAACAGCCCTGTATAAAGATTGCGCGTAATACTCAGGTTTTTTCTGAAACAAGGCCACCAACAACTCCAATAGATTGCCACCGAGTTCCTTCTTTAGATCCTTCATCATGCTCTACAGGGAAGGGAATTGGAACTATGCTTTTTTCAGAGTTAGCGAGAATTGCTATCTTCAGTAATACATAATATCAGTTTATACATATTACCCTGTTGTACTGTTTTTCATATTGGGAAACAATCTGTTGTCTCTGTTCCAGCGTTCTTTTCGTAACAACTGCGATGATTTGTCCCTCATTGGTTCCGAACCTTTTCATAGCACTCCTTAAAATGGTAGCATCGGCACCAGCATCAAATGGAGCATGAGGCACAATCGTTGGATTCTGTTGCAATAAATTGAAGCAAATAATTAAGATTTTTGCATTAAAATATAAACGCATATTCCTTAACAAATATTTCACCTTACCCCACACACAAAATGAGTCCATTCTAGGCTGATGAATGCGATTGCAAACAACTGGAAAAATAAAGGACTTAGAGAAGATGGCATTTTTCAATCTTTGAAGGGGTTAGGAGTTTAAATAAGAAGGTTAACGGTTTTCACGCTGCAAGAAAGCGAAAAAAAAAACAAAGCGAGACATTGCGGCATGCAATTGTGAAAAACTGTTTAAAAGAATCAAGAATCCTCCGAAAAACAATGCTCACAATAGAATAGAAGGTTATAAGCTATCAATAGGATAACAGACAATAGCCAATTCGAAGAAATGGAAATATTTTTGCACAAAACCTTGCAGGTCGACATACGACTCATCTTTACTAGCTATACAAATAACAAAACCTTCATAATTAACACCCAATTAATCTTTTTAACTTATTTGCTTATATCAAGCTAAAAGTCGTTAATACTGTATAGCAGGATCAGGGTAGCAGGAGCCTTTATATAAGATCTACATCTGATGGTCCTTCAATGCTTATATCCCCTTCCTGATTTTGTTCATATTTACTCGCTGATTTTAATGGAAAACGCGTAAACATTATCGCGAACTCAAAATCTTTCTTACATTTTCTTTTGCTTCTTACTTAAATATTTCCTTCATGCACCCGAATGTTAATTTCATGAATTTATGTCATAATGTTGTAGATTAAATAGCTACATTTTATGGTTCGTATTCCACTTGCATCTTTTATGCATTGAAAATACCAGCTCTTTATATGATAAACATGAATATAAGTTGGCGAAGGGAGATGTTGATGACTGCATTGAACGAAAAACATTACTTCATTTTTATAATAATCTATTATGTAATTTATTATACAGATACCTATTACCAAAATAGTTGCAGCAATAAATAATTTACATTTTTTAAATCCAAAATAAAGAACAGCACAGCATTTTGTACAAGAAAATTGTCATCAACAAAAAAATGTCAGTCAGTAGTCGTTAGTCAATTTATTACTGAACATTGTCATTGGAATGGATTCTCCCTTTGGAACTAATACTAACCAAACTTCAAACATGTTTGTTTGGGAGTAACCTATAAAGTTTTCAATTTCAGCACCTTCTTCCAGTCCCATTTCCCGAACACGTACATCAAAGTTTTCCCAGATGGATGGATGCTCATTCCGAGTGATTTCAATTCGTCCTAGGGGTTGTTTTGCTATTTCAGCGATCAAGTCTGTCACCTCCGAATCTGCATATTTGAATCCGGAAATGCAAAAGTTGCGTAGAGTTGGTTTGATGAGGGAGCTGAGATTAGATGCATTTGGCATATCTTTAATGGGAGCCTTCTGTGGTTTGACTAAGCGTGATTGTTTCTTCTCCCAAACCTTGAGATGGAGGTCACGAAGGGACTTGAGATTTGCAAAGATTCTCAAGTCAGGATCTCCTCCTCTTTTTGTATCAATTTCAATTGCAATTGAGCGGAGGCTCTCCCTGCTTTTCGCGATAGTTGGTAATGCAAGAGAAATGGGAAAACCTTGACTGGAGTTGACATCACTGCACATTTGTAACTGTTCCAAGTGTTGTTGTTGAGAAAGGAGAACCTCCCAAGCTTTTTCGTGCATCTGCAACACGCAGCCATGCACATGAGTAAGACGTAGCTTGCTTAATGCTGAAGATAGGGCAGGTGTAACGGGTAATGGGGGAGTTGAGACACTTCCATTCTTATCTATTCGCTTACAGACACCACCCGCTTTCATAGCGAATTTACGTAAGGTTGGTTTGGAAGCAGCGAAACTAAAATATTCCAATCCATGTTCTGGTGTAATTTCTTTCGTCAACAACCTCACAGTCAATGATTGAAGGTTTGGCATGGGATGATCTATCAACATGCTACATGCTCTCAACGTACTCCTCAAGTCAGACTCGTAACAAATGACATCAAAGTAGAGATGTTTGACACTGTTGAGAGCTGGGAACGTGTTCTTCACTGCGGATGTTTGCTCTTCCCACATAGCCCCATAATGAACTTTAATTGTCAAAGTATCCAGAAATATTGCCTTTGTGAGTAATTCGTTGATTACAGCTTCATTGATGTCGTTTATCACCGTCAGCCGTCGTAAAAAGCAAAGGTTTTGGATGGGAATGTTTAGTCGAGTGTATTGAGAAATTTGTAGGGATGCCACCCGACGCTTTCCGAATCGCTGGCAAACGTCTTCATACGTTGAATCCCAGAGGCGAATGTGAAAAGGCACGTTCAAATCCACCTGGTCCCTCCATTTTGTACATACTTCTCGAGCTCGAAACTTTTCCTGAGTAGGTAAGTAGTCGAGGATGTGACATACGACCTGAAAGGAACACGAAAATATGCAATTACTATTAATTTGAACAATTATTACTGACAAACTATGATAAATTTTACAGAGAGCAGTACTAATATAACTAATATCGTCATTTGTAAACCTCATTCGGAATTGTGTTAATTGAGTACTTCATTTTGAAAACCATCTAGTTATATTTTCAGAATTCTAAAGTTGAAGTATTTTTTTAAATTGAAATTTACGTCTGAAGTCGAAGGTTGTAATAAAGTTAAATCGTTACATTCAACATTCCAATTACAAGGATATATCAAAGAATGAACAACCAACTGTGTTGTAATGCCTTATTCACTACATTAAAATATATTTTGGAAAGACGAACAATACAATGACTAAAGTTTGTTTTGAAGAATTTATCTATTCTATTGTCAACTAATATAGTAAATATTTCAAGGCAAATCACAATCCACTGATATTTACCTCGTTAGGGACCTCCCGGAGTTGAAACACCATTTTGTCCCAAAAGTATGGATGAGAATATTATTGGAGTGATTGAAATGTTGAAAGTATAATTTGAAAAACGACGGACAGTGAACCAATTTGTTAGTTTGATTTCTGAGCGGAGAATGACTGGAGTTGCAGAATGAAATATAGGAACGTAATCATTGGCTACTTGTTTGGTTCATGTAGCTCCAGTTCTGATCCAAGTATAGCATTAAAGGTATTTTTAAATGCGACAAGATTTTGTGTGGAATCATAAAGCACAAAGGTCTGAAAGAATACGTGACTTGACCAACCATGCAGGTTTTATAAAAAGATTCAAAACTAACAATAACTCGTTAAAACATTTGAACAGAGAGCAGCAGCATTCACAATGTACGTTTAATGTGGTAGGTACCTAACGGTTTAGGTTTTGTATGCATACATACGTAATGCTTGGAGAAAAAGTACCCGGGCAGGGATTAAAAGGGTACGGTACTGTGGACGGCTGACAATTGAAGCACCCACAATTTAGAGTTAGAGGTATTGCTATGTTTTATTTATGCAATTTTGTATAGTAAAATGAAGTATGGAGTTTGATATCCAAACCAAGTTTAAACATTTTTGACTCAACAGAACAACTCTAAAGGCTACAATTTTTGTCTTTGAAGAGTTTTTTACGTTAACTAACGCACATGCTATATTTTTAAACCTATATGAAGATGTAATAATGCCGATTGTATTTAAGGGCTTAAGTATCATAGACATTATTTCATTGATTTAAAACGTAACTTTTTATTCTTCGATAAGTATATATTTAATACATTAATCAGCTCCGAATCTGTTTTATTTACTAAATTTCCATACGAAACTGAAAGCTGCATTGATCACCACCTCCTTCTAGCGATCGGAAAATAGGAAACAGACACCTTTCCGTGCAAATTTAACACCTGGTAAGGTTCAAGATAGAATAAAACCTTTGTTGAGTCAATATTTGAAATTATTAATGGGAAAGCAATGGCATTTGTACCTGCGCATTTTCGGCGACAAGCGTTACTGTATGTTACTCCGTCCACGCCACATTCCGGAGAATATATTTTAGGACAGGGGCACTGAAACTGCTTCTGGTCGGGAGTAGGCACTGGGTAAGGTCGAGGTCGGCGTACTCGAGTCCATGGGAAGCCGTCTCCTTCAGGCACAATTAATAGGGTCATCACCGCGATAGCGAAAGAAAGCAAAACTGGCTTCATGGTGAATTACAGAGATTGAATAGCTATTTGTATTGTACCCAAACCAATGAAATCTTTTGGTTTTCTTGAGATGGTTGAAATGTCAAAAGACGTCTGTAAAAATGAAATGCAATGAGGAAGTAGAAAAATGCATTATGCGACTCTTCATCTATAATTAAGTTACAACAAGTAAGATCATAAAAATACTTCTTAATTAAGCACTAATCGCGTCATCAGTACTTGTAGGCATCTTCAACCATAATACATCAAAATAATAAGGAGTAAATGCATGAAATTCCAACAGAAGGTCAGATTTTATGAATACAATGGGGTTATTCTAGATCTCACGTTACTATTGATGTCTATACTTAAATACTTAACGTAAAACTGATATGAGTATTTTCTCAGTGTCAAATGCATACTACTTATGTAAGCTAATTGATGAAAGCTGCCAGGAAGGCATTTATTTTCGAGCTGTTTTTTGTATTTTGTTTTACTTCCTGAAATTTTTGAAATGAAATGCGTTTGTATCTTTGAAATCTATATGCAATTCATTTTATTAATACGCCATTATGTTGGGAACATTAATTTTTTTGAAAGGAATTACAATACCAATTAAAGTTATACTGATTATACTTATCATGATTTTTTAAGCTTCCTTCTTTTGCTTTCAACGATAATAACGTACGCCTGGCTTGCAAGGTGAGTAGTGGTCAATGATAATTCCTGGCAGACAAATTAAAAGTGAAAAATTGTGATTATATTCAAGTTTGCCATGTGCTAACAGGAGCGATTCTTACCTGCACATTTGGCTTCGCAGGCACTTGGGAATGTTACTCCAGACGCACACACGGGATCATAAATCTTTGGGCAGATACAAGCTGGTCGAACTGGTCGGACAGGTCGAATTGGTCGAATAGGCCGTCTCCCTATATTAAACCCCGGGTCAACGTCAACACGACGTGGGCCTCCGAGACACTCGGGAATAGTCCCGATTGCCACAATCATCAAAATGGAAACCAGACAAAGTTTCATTCTGGAATAGAAGAAAAGCTGTAAATGATACTGTTTAACCTTTTTGTTTGAAAAAGTGAATGTCTATGTCTCGACCCCCAAAAGGAAACTGAGAATGGTAGCCAAGATGAAAATCCAACTACAATCATTTATACCAGAGGTTTAAGGCGAAAATTGATCGATGTTTAATGAGCTCATGCGCGCATGTGGATACTAAAATTGTGACGAGATTAAACAAAGAGCAATTTGTTCAATAATGCAACTCGTCGTTGGTATTAGATTAAGAATAAAATTCCTCTTCTTTAGCGTCACTGCCGACGAGGTTGTAAAATCATAGCTGAAATATTCCTGTACGCCTTCACTCTTTGTATTTTGGATTATGGTAAAACCATCGAACTTCAGTATCAGAATATAGGCTATAAATATACTTGATTTTCTTGGTTGTGTGGCGGCGCTCATTTGTTCAATTTATTGCGATTTTTTGACAATCCCTCAGCATTTTATTTGATATCACTCATTAATGAAATTTATGACGCAGCATTTTAATGCTTGTGGTAAAACAAACGGGACAGGGTAAAGGTTGTTTGAAACGACTTTTTCCTCAGCACGTCGTAAAGCAGGTTGAAAAGGGCCCACTCTCACGTTTCCAGCTAGTTAAATCAGTTTTATCTAATTCCTACGAACCAAGATTAAGATGGTTGGGTCCAGGGTCTTGAAATATGCTTAAATATGCGAAGGCATATATAATTCGCTGGAAAAGGTCATGGTGGGCATTATGAAACTACATTATATGCAATAATATAAATTATTATGAACACATATGGATTTTGAACTTCCCATCGTATTTACCTGTTGATTAATTGAACGGCTTTTTGAAAATTCTGAGGGCAAATTCGTTGTGATCAATTAGAAATGCATCAAAAATAAAAACTGTTAACGAGTTGTCATTTATCGTTTCCTGTCACCGACGAGAAGGTGGGTGGGTTACACTCAATCTTTGCTGATTGATTCCATCGCTGCTTTGCATTGTCATAGCTAAATTCTGCAACTAAAACGATTGGTCTTTACAGCACCCGTGGCAGTTGTTCAATATCCAATATCCCGCAGCAGGGGCGTATTCATCTTTTTTAACAGTAATTTTATACTCTGTTGATTTTCTCTTTCCTCTGAAAGTTGATATGTTACTTAACCTTATATTATTCATTTTCTAATCATTTCGCAGTTCCTGCATCCTAAATTAAACAACCAAGACCAAGATGGGATCATCATCACGAAGTAGTCGAGCAATTCCTCAAGTATTTCGATCTGAAGAGGAACATTATGATGCTGTGAACGAATCTTTAGCTGAAAAATTATCGGTGAAAGTTGGACAACTCAAAAATCTTGCTGTTGACCTTGACATGGAGGCAAGAGACCACCTTCAGTTGTTGGGTGGTATGGAAGATAATATGGAGGCAGGGACCTGGAGAATTGGTGGGACATCTGGAAGATTGAAAAACATGGGAAGGACTCGTAGCTTGAGTGGGAAGAAGATTACTTGCTACGTTGGTCTGGGTGTCTGCACTTTCATGGTTTTCGTTTATTATATTCTCCTTCCGATGGCTATTAAGTAACTCATTCAGATTCAGATCATGCAAATTAACAGTTTTTGGTTACTTATAGTCATTAGTCTTCAAGTAAACTGGTTTAATTCGTAATAAATTTTAACTTTGTAACCTATTTAAAACATTGAATGTGCATTATATTGAATATAGATATGTTCTACTACTCATTTATAAAATATTTTCACTCTGACAAATACAACACATATGCTTGGTTGGAATGCATTATCATTTAAATATGGTATAATATGTCATAAATTTGCATTTATATAAACTTTGGGCTCAGGTTAATTTGCATAAAATTAATGTGTGCTTGTAACTGTTGATAAAGACGTTTGACGAATACGCAGTCAAATTCCTTCATTTGCATTACTAAGGGAAAGTAGCATTATCTTGGAGAGTACTTCCGTTTGTGATATATTCTTTCACTTACCAACTAGCAGATACTTTATAATTTTGGCTTGGCCGAATAGCAAAACCATATCACGACATCATTGTAGCAAAAAGTTGCAAGAAACTATTCACAAATGTTGTAAAATCTAAAGTTAACCTAAAGTTAGCTACGACATGGCCTGGAGAATACGAAATTGGACCCTAATTGAAGTACATTAATACAAAACTACTTCATAGTAATTCGTTTCCTATGCAAAGTCTGGAATCACTTACCTGTTTGTAACCCAAAACTTTAATAGTCTCATTTTCAACAACGTCTTCACTTTGGATAGTTCTTCATTGCACGTGAGACTAGATTTATTCGAAAAATATTTATTAGTTTGTTGAATTTCAAATTCTATTCGAGTTTCGGAGTTCGATTCTAAGCCACCTCAGTTCGTTTTTTAAATGTACAGGAGAATTCTTTAATTAAAGTTTTTAAAAATATTTGAGAATAGATTGATAGAATATTCAGGCTGAGTTTGTTTGAAATCTAGCAGTCGTACGGACGAACTAATCATCTACGTCAACGAAGAAGGGATATAATGGCAGATGCTTACACCACTGGAGGAGGTGATGTGCCACCCTTCGGCCTCTTGGGTTCAGCCCTGGCTCCACGCAGTGATATCTACATTTGCCCATTCGATTTAAGTCATGAAGTCCGGTACGAAAACAAGCGCTATACAATTTATGAAGGTGAAGCGATAAAAATTTTCAATAACATGATTTTCTTTTTGTAGCAAGGATCGGATCAACGAACACCTTGAGAATTGTCGCTCGAACTATGTTCTCAGCCAAGCTGCAAAGGGCTGCATGCCTTCTTTGGTCTGCTGCAAGTACAATGACCAACACTATGTTTTGGCTCCGGAGTTGATGTTCCATGAAGTCCATTGTGAAGACCAGTGGAAGGCCCATGTTATCCTCAGTGACTTGGAAAATATATTCAACAAGCAGCTAGTTGTGACGGAGGGGGCAAGTGAGCAGGAAAGGAACTATAATGATTTTTCGCATCATGGTGAGCATTATTAAAACTAAAACTAATCTAAATTTAGCTCATTATGGAATATCTTGCTTCAATTATCAACAAATTATATTGATATGTATTTATAGAGATAATGTGCGAGGAGCCCATGGTTCAGCATGCCACCGTTGTGGATCCGATAGCCGTGGAGGAATTTCAGGATCCCTTTGAATTTCTCCGCAAACATAAGAAATCGAGGGAAGAAGTAAATCAGGGAATGGAAGATTTGCTCCATTTGGGAGCTGGAGACGTGGAGGCACCTTTAGAAAACGTATTGGAAGATAAAGCAGACCAACAGGAAGTCAAGTCGGATGACTCGGATGTGGAATCGGGGCGAACTGAGATCTACCCAATCATCAACAACGTGAAGAAATCGCGACGTAGACGAAAGTGCAAGGGGTAATGTTTTACTTTACAAACGCCTTACTAAATCTTAGTTGGTTAATGAAGCATATTATGATGTCCAAACAACAATTTGTTTTCAGGTGTCCTTCAGGAATGACAAGTACTATTCGACGAGCTTTTGAAAGGTTAAACGTGAGATTCAGGAAGAGAAATGGAAAACATCAGCACAATAGACGACCTCACTTTCGACGGTGATTAGTCTATGTGTAAGCTTCCAGGAAGGTAGAACAATTGATGGAAAACGGAGATGACTATTGAATAAGTTTGGCAATATGGATTTGGTTGTAGTTGCATGCGGGGAAGAATTATAAAGATGATTACTTGATTAACGACTATATAAATTTTATGTAGACATTGAAATATAGATTAATATGTTTAGATTGTGCTTAATACTTAGAAATAATTATTGTTCGATGAATTTCACGTTGACATTGGATAGATTGACGAGTCATCTCTATTTTTGGTATAATGGAATTATTATTTATGACTCAACAGAGAATGTACTTTTTAATAAATCATCAAACAATTAAAATGACAAAAAACTGACATCTACTAAGTCTCATTAGTCGAACCAGATCCCTTCATCCAAACCGGAACCTTTTCCCTTACAAGGACCATTGTGTTTTAATGACACCCCTGCAAATCGTAGTAAAACATTCAGTCATTGTTTTTATCACAGCGATAAAGTACAAAATAGATAAAAAGTTCGTACCTGCACATTTCAAGGCACAAGAGTTACTATAAGTTTTACCATCCGTCCCACATTTCGGGTTGTAATTATATGGACAAGCTCTGCACCCCTGAATAGGAAACGGTCGGCGATTTGGTTTTACTGGGGCTCCGCTGCAGTCGGGGATGATGCCCACAATCATCAAAATTGAGGGGAGAATTATCAGGACGGAAACAATACAAAATTTCATGATGTGAGTAATGGCAGAGGAAAAATACGCTGTTGAAATATTTGGTTGAGAATGGAATGGAATGTCAATGTCACAAGGGGGATTTGTAGCAAAGCAAAGATGCAATTGCCAGTTAGACATTTATGAATTTTTATAGTGAAATAGCTCATTAAATTGAAGACAATGAGTAATTTGTTTGGTTGTGTGCGTCTCACCTGAATTGGCTTAAGCATAATACTTTTTTCCTTTAACGTCAATGTCAGGATTGTAAAATTAATGAGCGTAAAGAAATTTTACAAGTAATAATAAAGGTTTCAAATAACATGTTTCCTTTCAAACTTTATTCCAAACCAAATTGGACCCAGTTTATATGCTTATCAGTATGTTATCAACGTTATCAACCAACTGAGCCAACTTCATCTTCATTTCTTCGTGATCCTTTGTATAATATTGCTATCACTATCCCGAGTGAAAGCGGATTTCCAAATTTTACCAACGTCACCATTAGTTTTCTCAATAACCATCACCCAAACCTGATAGGTAGGCCGTGACTTTTTTTAACAAGGACCATTACGTTCTAAGGATACCCCTGCAAATCATATAAAAATATTGTATCATTTCTCTTTACTTTCTTATCAGAGTTTAGTAAAGAAACAGTTGAATGCTTTACCTGCGCATGTCAAGGCACAAGAGTTGCCGTAAGTTTTACCATCCTTTCCACATTTCGGGTCGTAATTGTAAGGGCAAGCTCTGCAACCATGTATAGGTCGAGGGTGATGAGGTGGACGAAGACCCCAAGGGAAGCCAACTGCTTCCTGAAGAACCAGCAGGCCCATAATAATAGCACAATAAGCTAGTTGGGCGAGATAAGACTTCATGATGCAAATTGCTGTGAGGAGATAGGTAAGCTGTACAGCATTGCCGAGACTCTTGAGTTGCCTCCCATAAATATTAATGGTTTGCACGATGAATCATAAAATGCCGAATATGAGATAATAATTAATATATTTAACGAATCATGTAAGCAAAAGTACAAGTCGAATGGGTTCTGAAGGTCAAGATAAACTTTTTTTTCATACTGCTTCTTATTCCACGTCATTTATGGTGAACACTTAATATGACTTAATTTGCGAGATTATTAACGGTTTAAAACATGAATTACCTGATTTTTATAAGCAAGCTGTTTTATTTGTCCATTTTATCAACAATCAAAACAATTTGTAGACCAACAGAATCTCTAAATATGAATTAATTCTTTCACCAAACAAGCTCATTTCCTAAAGTTGGATTTATGAAATACTCCTATACCTTTTCCCCTTTAAATTAGGCTTCTGCTCCAGGTGCTTCTTCAGGTGCAGGTTCAGCTTCAGCACCTTCAGGTTTCGCCGTAGAAGTAGATCCACCTTCATCGGATTCCGAGGAGGAGGAGGATTCCTCCCCTTCAATTTTAGGTTTCTTAGTGCCTTCATGCTTCTTCCTATCACCATTCACTTTGGAGTGCAATGGGTTAGGCTCGTCTTGGCTTGGATCTTCGCAAGAACCTGGGTGAGCAAGTTCAATTCCTGAAACCAAAGACAAAAAGTATATAAATATACTGAATAGATAATAATTTTAACTTTACTATCGGAATATCCATTACTTACCCTCCTGGCAGTTGAGTTCACATTCGTTTTCATAAGTCTTGTTGTTCGAACCGCAAACATACTTTACGACTAATGGACAGTCACATTCTACGATACGTTCTACGGGCTCCGGTGGAGGACCGAGTCCAAGCAATCTGAGAAGGATACCTCTGCGTCTTCCACGTCTATCCGCGCGGTGTTGTTTGCGCTCTTGTCGGCTTCCACCTCTACCTCGACCACCACCTCCGAAACCGTAGCTGCCCAGAAAGCGCCCACTTGATTCATCGGGACCAACCTCCTCTTCCCCTTGAGACTCGGAAACTAGTGCCATTAAGAAGATGGCAGTTGTAACGCTTACTAGAATGAAGAGCTTCATTTTGAAAGTATTTGGCTGAGCCACGAAGCAAGAATGATGTACGCCCGAACCAACTTCAAGATTTATTCCTTCGCTGTCTGGCACAATTACGAGATGATGCGGAGTATTAAATTAGGATTTAACGATTAATTTCCTGCATTACGCACTCGGCAACATTTGATAGACACCGACAAGGCATTCTAAAACATTTTGACGGCAGTAGAAAGAGATAGCAGCTAATTACCGTCCCATTTTTATGGCAGAATCTACAGACTAGTCATCATAGTGAAAGGTATTGTGTAGTTGCTGCTACCACCTTAATTCTTTTGTGGGGGATGTATAATGGAGGGGTTAGATAGTCAATCTAATGGAAGGCCTTTCCATCTCAGAATTTCATTTCCTTCAGATGACGTGTACATATTTTCCAAACCGTCTTGGTCTTTTTAACAACATGATAAAATTATTAAAGTTATAATGACAACATGTATGGTTGATGTACAGGCTAATTTTGATAAAGATATCGTAGGCTGTTGGATTACAATAAATTGCTTTTAATATTGTCACAGCTTTTCGAAATTATGACATGCAATATAAAATATAAAACTGGATAAAAAGTAACAAGTCGGCTGAACTGAACTTTGAATCCCATTTCAGATAATTAAACCTTTTATATGGCACGGTCCATCCTTTTCTTTCTCCACACCTGCAAAGATATAGCAAGTAAAAGGACTAATTCATCCGCAAACTTTTTCTCAATTCAAAGGTAACAAAAAGGGTTTACCGTGACACTTCCGTCTACAGTCATTTGAATAGGTTTTTCCGTCCTTTCCACACTCAGGTCTGTAAATTTTATAACAAACGCAACCTCTGGGTTGAGTCCAATAAGGTTTAGCCTCGGACTCCTGGATGCTAGCCATCGTGAGAACAATGGCTAAAGTTATGATGACAATAGAAATTGGCTTCATTTTGTCGGGTTTCAAACATGCAGTTGGGAATCAGCGAAATTGAGTGGATCTAAATGTCTGATGCTTGAATGAAGACTAGATGACAGATGAGCTCAAATTATCATGTCGTAAAAATGTCTTACATTACTTTAATATGCAATTAATGTGTCGTTTAAACGCGCATAGTTTGCTCAGTAAATGAAGTTCTTGATATGCAACAAATGTTCGAAAATGTGATGGATTCATTCATATGAAATATCAAGTTTATTTTGGACCAAAAGAAATTAAATCAGGCTTGTTTAAAGCAAGGTTTTTAGACATTTGCATTTCCACATTCACAGAGAGGTGTCGAAATGTCTGCCATTATACAATTTCGTTGAGTTGCGGGCCATACACAACTCCTGACCGTTGGTGATGTTGGATTACAGACACGGAGTGGACCTACTGCGACACACCCAGTAGTAGCAGGGCGACGGGAACGGTACAACCCGTGATTATCGTACAGCTGCGCACATTAGCAGCAGTAGTGGTTGTTACACCCGGAGCAACTGTAACTGCTGCATTTTGATTGGGGAGCTGGATTGGGAGAGGGATCCAGTTGCCAAACTGATGGTGTTAAAAAACAAATGAAATGCGGACTTCTTTCGATACTTCAAGCATAATAAATTTTAAAACTCACCGTTGGCACAGATGTGACCCCAGTTTGGGATAAAATTAGGGCAAAGAGAACAGTTAGCAAGGTCATAGCGTTTAGTTTCATTTTACCAGATCGGTGTGTCTGACAAGCTGAACGATGAAAGTGGTACTGCTCCAGTTTCGTATCAAGTTTAAGGTTAGGTATTAAAAATCACATTCATTGAATTTTCAACATATTTTGTGCTTGTTAAAGGGTTTTACAAAACCATTCTTTCGAAATCTGTCGTGAGTTAGCTCTCATAATGTTTTCTATTTGGAAACGGAAGAGAGCACTTGGCAGGCTATAGTTCTCAACTTCCCCCAATTGTTTGCAACTTGACCTTGACAATATCATTTCATATCATTGTAAAACTTGTGATTTGGTAAGTAGTTTCTCTATTCCGTAACAGTCCACAGTGGACTGTCCACTTATGGATTTTCTGAGGGGTCTGCAAGTGGAATAACAATTCGTGGAACCACGATTACAGTTCATTAATAAAAAATACGTTCATACTAGTATACAAAACGCATAAGTAAACATGTTTGATGTAGGCTATAGGCACAATACGATTTCAACTGTACATACATTTTTCCAGAAAGCAGGTTCTGAGATATTGTGAACTTGATCATGATTTGCGTACATCAAAAATATCACTATACCGTTCCCTGTATATTCACATTGTCATCGACATCAGAAACCTTCATCCATTATAATCCCAATATACAATGGACAGGTGAGGTATCTTTGGTATGAAATGAATTATAGGGATTTTCTATCAAGGTATTCCATGCAGCTAAATATTATTGTATCTGAAATGTAATGTACGTCATTACCACTGAATATAGGTATCAATATATTGTGTATTTTGTACAATAGAAAAAACTAGTTTCTCTACCTTTTGGACCTGGCTATTTACCGAAGCTTGTCTTTTTATGCATACATATTATAAACTGATTGACTTGCAAGAATTTGGACCTTTTCCATGCCCCTACACGACACAAAAAGTAAAGATGAAGATGAAGTATAGTCATATATTCAATATAGAAAGGTTTTTTTTGTATTATCAAATACAAGCATATTACGAAATGCTATGTCTGGTTCTGATTACTTCTTTATTCTACCTGTTCAATCAGTCACACAACGACCTTAGAAAAAAACTTACGCTTATACGCAGCTGATATTAATATTTTTTCCAGTAATTTTCCAGTCGTATTGTTTTTGATTTATATTTCATAATTAGTTAATATTTATTGCGATACCTTCAAAAAAATGGGGCAAAGTAGGAATTTACAGAATTTTTTCGGCATTTCGCTCACAATTTTAGTAATTGCACAAACTGCTCATTGCCAAGTTTTATCCACGGACAACAATGCAGTGTCACTCAAAGCTTTCCAGGTAAATGGTAAATAATTTTTTAGGTTAAGGCAGTAAATTTGTGTAAAACTGTTTGGCATGAATTTTACTGACTTTTTTTGTGTGTAGACTCTATGGAATAGTAACAAAGGGAGTCTGATAGCTTCACCC
Organism: Orchesella cincta; assembly: GCA_001718145.1. Lineage (NCBI taxonomy): Eukaryota > Metazoa > Arthropoda > Collembola > Entomobryomorpha > Orchesellidae > Orchesella > Orchesella cincta. The sequence goes on along the minus strand of LJIJ01000611.1, from coordinate 58,521 downwards.
TTCAGTCTCCGCACCATGATGGCAATGCTGATGGCAGGTGCTCGCGGAAATACGAGAGAGCAGATAAAATCTGTTATGAACTTTCCAGCAGATGAGGAAAAGCTTTTTACAACTTATCAGGAGTATATCCACCAGCTAAACGTATGATTTAGAATGCAAAGATCTACGAATGAAAGTATTAATACTTTTGGATATCACAAGATTATAATTCATTATGGATATTTCAGAGTCCCTCCGAAGTCAAGACGGAAGTAGCCAGCCGTATCTTCCTCAAAGACGGCTACCTCGTCCAAGAGAACTTTCAAAACATTCTCAAGCACTACTTCCAATCGCCTCTCCAGCAGATTAGCTTTGACAAGCCTAAGAAAGCTGCAGAGGAAATCAACAATTTCGTTTCCAGCAAGACAAATCACCGAATTCAAAAGATTGTAGATTCGAGTGACCTCACAAACCAGACCAGGATGGTTTTGGTGAACACTCTCTACTTCAAAGGAGCTTGGGAAAACCCATTCCCAACAACGAGCACGAGGAGAATGCCATTCTTCTTGGATGAGACGAGAAACGTGACGGTGGACATGATGCGGTTGGAAACCTATTACAGGGCTGTGGACATCAAGCAATTGGACTGCAAGGCGGTGTTGATCCCATATCAAAAAACGAAAAAGGAGGAAGACACTTTCCAGATGGTGATACTTTTGCCCAACAAAAAGTCTGGGTTGGCCAGTTTGGAGAAGGGGCTCACTGACTTTGGACTGGTGGACCAGGTTTTCAACGTCAGGCCGAGGAACATTGAGTTGAGGATGCCGAGGTTCAATATTGAATCTTCACTGGAGCTTATTGAACCTTTGAAACAGGTAAATAAACTTGTAAACTTTTCCTCTTGAGTGAATAATAGTTTGGATTTAAAAAGTTGCAACATTTCTTTGTAGATGGGAATAACAGACGTATTTGATGAAAACAAGTCAGATCTCGGAGGAATCCCAACAGTGTCAAAAGCTACTACCAAGGAGGACAAGAAGGAAAATCAGTTGTATGTGTCGAAAGTAGTTCAGAAGGCATTTTTGACTGTGGATGAAGCAGGAAGTGAAGCTGGGGCTGCTACTTTGTGTAAGTTTTGATATGAGTGACTAATTGGTTGCATTGTTGTAGGTATTTATATGAATGATGGTTTTTTGAAAATTTTAGCTGTCGTATTCGTTCCATTGAGCATTGGACCACCAGTAGAAGAAGTTATCACAGTGAATCGTCCATTCCTCGGCTTCATTAGAGATGCCAGAACCAAGACGATCCTTTTCACTTTTAAGAAAACCGACTAGGTAGATGATGATGATATAATGTGCAGCAAAGTTTACACTTGAGCTTGAGCTGTAAAAGTTATCAGTACAGCAGACTTTTGATATTCCATAGAATTTAACTTACTGTGTGTCATATTGAATTTTTTGTAATGATTTGTATCTCTATATAACGTGCATTGTTAGCAAATAAAATGCCGTTTCTTATTGAAAAAGAAACTTACCTGTATGTTTTTTCATAAGATTTCGTCGACGAAAGTCCGAATTACTTTAATTTTTTAGTATATTAAGTAAGCAAAAAATGTTTTGAGAGTGCTGCATGTTTTCTATATAATAATTTAAATATTGTATTTATTACTTGAAATTAATTTGACAAAATACTTTTACAATCAACACAAATCACTAATGAATTGCTAAAGACGCTATAAAGAAATGACGAAAAATTAATTATGGTTAGTTTAACATTACTACAAACATTTAAGATTTGGTAATAGATAAATCGGTGGAACAAATAAGTTTATGCTTCAAAACTCTCCAATCGTGCTCCTGACATTCCTTTGAACAGTAAACAGATTTCCTACACTTTCCACACTTTTGAACAGCATTTGGATCTCCACAGAAGCTACACATATTATCCACTTTTCCTAGGTAGATAATGCAATCTGGATCATCATTCCTGATACCATTCTCAGTTGGTTCAGCTCCAGTTTCCATGTATGGACTCAAAATCGCTATCTTAGCACCCAGTTGCAGCTCCTCCAAGTTGTATTTTTTGTCCTTTTCTCTGTTGTAGACATTAAGACGAGTTACGTTTCCGTCTTCATCTTCTGCAATGAAGTGAATAGCTTGGCAGTAGCAGTGTACAAGAGGCACATCAATAATGGTAAGATCTATGACGCGATCTTCATAAACATGGTTTGTAATTGGGTTCATTTCCATCAACGTGATGGGCTTCACATCACACATCCTCTCGGGCACCTTCTGTACCAGTTTCTGTTTGGGAATGTAGCCGAGGCCGTGTTTACCCAGCTCAATAGCAGAGCAAAGCACAAGTTTCTTCCTAGAAACGCCATTGATCTTTCGACGATGGTCAGTGACAATCCATCTTCGTACTGGGCTGTCCAGATACATTCTTCTTTCCAAAATTCCGGATACTCCTTCGGTGGAACTTGAAACTTCAGTTTGAAGACCAGTATCATCATCACTTTTCATCAATGAAATCAAAGTTTCAATAAAAAGCCTATCGCAGCAATTAGGAGAATAACAAGGAAGCATCTTCTTCTCCGCCTCTTGCCCGAGCTTGAAATACTTTTTCATCTTTTTTAAATCGGCGGATATTGTCTGGTGAACCATGGCACAGCCGTAATATGCTTCAGGTACGTGTTTGTCATCTGGAGCAGCCTTGCTAAGATAATTCAGATAAGCTTCAATAACTGCCTTCTTTTTCTTTGGAGCATCCGTTTCCACATGTAGTTTACAACATGAGCATATAGGAAGGAGTGCATAGCGCAGGAAAAAGGCTAATGCAAAGAGGAGATTCGGATTATCTGGTGCCTTTTCCAAGCCTTTTTTGGCAAATGCCAATCCAGCTTCCGGGTCCCTTTCGTACTCACAAAGAAGAACATAGTAGTGAAAATTTTCAGGATACATTCGTATTCCTTGCTTCAGCAATGCGGCTGGAAAGCTTCCATCTCCACTTCCAGATGGGTAGTTGAGTTTCACGTACACAAATCGAATTTTCATCTCATCTTCATCCTTTTTGCCCCTCTTTCCTTCATACAGTTCTTCAACTAAACTTTTCAGCTTGGCTTTTGTAGTCTTTTTGAAGCAAACCACATCAAATTCCCGTATTGCACATTCATACAGCATGTTCAACACTTGAATCTTTTGCTTGTCACGAAATGCCTCCTTTCCATCCACAAAGTTAATGAGACGACGACTGATTGCTAGAGTCTCCAAAATGGCAGCTGCTGTTACCGAGCCTTCTTTAACTTTTGAGTGCATAAATTTTACGTTGACTTCTGTTTGCTCATACTCTTCATCTTCATATTTCGCCATCACCTCCAATTTGTATTGCTCAACTTTTTCTAGAGCAAGCCTCTTCAGTTTGACAATTCTCGGTTCGCTCCCGTCGCTGAAATGTAGCTTACGTTTATATCGCTCCATGAATGTTAGTCCTTTCGTACTCAACTTGCGTTCTTTTTCAAAAGCCAATATGTCTGCATTACGCTTTTCTCGTTCCAGCTTCACTTTCTCCAGGTCAGATTGAAACTCTTGATCGCTCTTCTTCTTGAAAACTAGTCTATCCAAGCTCCTCGCTGTTTTGAACAACGCTTCTGCCTTTTCCGGTTCCAAACTATCAAGATAGTAATTTACCAGCGAATAGGCAGCATAGGAATCCTTCAAGAGTAGGGCTTGATACCAGTACATCTCCGCCATCTTCTCATTTCTCGCTGCTCCCTTGCCTTCCATGTAATGGGCAGCGACATTGGTCGACGCAAACGCATTTCCATTATCTGCAGCTCGTTTGTACCATTTTACAGATTCAAAATGGTCCTTTTCAACAACTATTCCATGTTCGTACAAAGTGCCCAGCTTGAATTGTGCGGATGCTATTCCAGAGTTTTTATCTGCGAGATTACGTCTTCCAAGCGTGTTGGTCGGCATTTGTGCAGCTTTGAGACAAAGTTCGTAACCCTTTGAAGGGTTTCGCTGCAAACCAATCCCGTCAAAATAGCATTCTGCCAACCTGAAATTTTAAAATAATTATTAGAATTTTAATGTATAGAAATTTTAATGCTAATTTTCTTTGGCGTCTTACTCTAGCATGCCTTCAGGGTGATCTACCTCTGCAGCTTTGGCAAAATATTTGGCAGCTTCTTCATCACTTGGTTTTACCCCCAACCCAGATTTGTATGCGATTCCTCTCATCACATCATTTTCACCAGGATACACTGCTCCTCTGATAATCTCCATTCGCTTCCAGTTGCGGAGGTATTCCTTTTGCGTTATCTTTCGCCCAGTTACTTCTTGACGATCAGCACACCTTTCTCTCAAGGTCGATGGAACCAGATCTGGATTGAATTGATCGTCACTGCATTGCATTTTGTAGTCAGCTTTACATCCATCCAATTCACTCTTCACTTGTTTTTGTGTTGGTGAAATAGTTAAGGCGCTAGTAAGATGTTTTATGGCCAGTTTCAGATTGTTGTGCAGTTTATGACATCTTCCAATCAAAAAGTGGGCTTTCCAAGAGTTCTCGTTGAATTCCAACGCCTTGGTTGCATCCTGGATAGCTTGATCAATGTATAGGCCACCTTTACTTCGTTCCTGATTCCGCCTTCTGTACTCCCCAAACTTGAGATAACAATCTGCACGGTTTTCATAGGTTAGTCCAAGGTGGAGAGGTATTAGGCTGGGAAGTGCTATCGCTTCACTACAAAGTTCAATCGCTTTTTCAAAGTTGTTTTGTGCCATTTTCTTTCTCGCCTTGTCGTACAACTTCTTGGCCATTCTGAATGCAGCGTTGGAACAACTTATCCCAGCATTTGTAATCATTTCCTCAATCTCCTCATCTCTGGCCTTCAGCTCTTTCAAACTCTTTCGGAAGACTGCAACTTTCCCCCTATAATCCTGTTCACAAATCTTCCTGGTTCCATGGTGGGCAAGCCCATTCCTCAAATCTTTTAGTCTTCTCACGGCTTTATTTTCAGCTTCATAGGAACGCCACTCTCCCAAGTTCAGGATGACAAGTGATAAAGCTGTTAGGTCCCAATCATCCAGACATCCTTTGGCAAGGATGCTCTTTTGAATAGCATCAGCCTTGTTGAAAGCATCATTACCCAGACCTCTGATGAATATTTTTCCTTGCCGTTCAGTATGCTCCCAATCCTTTCCAGATTCTTTTTTCCAGCGAGCCTGGAACACCTTTCGAAGAACGTGGCAAGATGTAAGAACCATGTTGTCCAACTTGAAAAAATACTCTGCATCTGACAACTGCATTGGCTTCATGATGATGATGATAGGCAGTCAAGCCAGTCTCATTCCCACAATTTCCAACGACGATGAGTTAATGGAGCCTGATAATCAAGAAAAAGAATTAGGTTACAATTAGTTTACGCATGAATGTTCTGCTTCATGAACGATAATGTTCCGGTTTGATTATGATAAGATACCTATTTTACTTTTGACTGAATTTTTAAAAAACTAGGTTGTTGATTGCAAATCAAACAGCTGATGAAGATGTGAAAACTAACTTGTGAATACTTTGTTCAATTGAATTGCAACAGGAGCTTTTGAATATACGAAATTCCGTTCAATCCGGATTTGCAATCCGCAATCCGAAATTGTATTCAATCCGGATTTATTTATGGGGGCAATGTCAGATATTCGATTTAGAAAATGTACTGATGGAGACAAACACAAATCATTACGAAAGAATAGCCGATGAATAAGTCGGTTAGTGGCGAGAAGAAACTGCTTCATATGAAAGGATAACAATATTATGAATATTGTAAAGCAGAAGTACTTTGTGATGCTCCAGTTCTTGCGACGACTTGTCTCTTCACTTGGCTATCGTGGTCATTCAAAATCGAACTCGACTTTTGGGGGGATTACCTGTTGTAAAGTATCTATACAATTATTTAAAAGACTAAATGAATAGACATACATACAATGTTTACTTGCTTATATAAAAAGGACAGTAAAGTGGGTATCATATCGTAAACGATAAGTTTGCTATTCACAAAGTCACAATATATTCTCATATATACTACAGATGAACATTATGCTCCAGTCAGAATGTGTAAATAGGTCGCTCTTTGATAAAACATATTGAACCGAACCTTAGTAAGGTTGTTATCTGTACTTACTTTAGTCTCACAAGTCACAATGGTTGAGCCACAACACAAATTACAATTGCAAGCATGTATTCCATACTCTATTTCAGCATCCGCATCCCTCCCTCCAAAGACACAGCGCCCAACAAATCAATATCTCAGAATACCTTTCCACGTAAAAGTAATAATATATTTTAATAGAGTTAAATACATCCTGGAACCTCAAATCTTGTCACGTTCGGGTTCCTTTCGTGGAAATGCATACAAGGACTGGCTGTACCCTCACCAACTCCGCATAACTCCTTGCAAGTGATCGCGTTTCAAGACTTGATTGCTGAAGTTTAAATTCCAGATTCTGTCATCTGTCCTTTCGTAACTTCCAACTCCAAGCACTATCACAACTACAAAATCGAACACTTCATTTCATGGAACAGGTCAAAAGACTTGACCTACAACTCCAAAAAATCACAAAATCACTGCATCACAGAAAAAGTTGGACTTGTTGATGATGAATGTTAAATATGAGTAAACATTAAAATGCATGTGCATAGTGGAGAACTGGAAAGTAAAGGAATATACAGTATAAACTTCATTTATTAAACACAATCATCAGAAAACAATGGTTCAGTCAGTTCATTAAAGATGTACTGATGTACATATATACATATACGAATCAATCAATCCATTATCAACTCGATTCCCTTTATTACTATACTATTTCGGTGATACAATGATAACATAACTTATACAAGACTCGAAAATTAAATAGCTTAAAAGACAATTTTTTAATAGAATGCTGCTACAGTTCATTACATTCATATATATACCAATAACTACTACTACCAACTATCTATATTCCAAACTGCTACATAACACACGACGTTTTCAACATAAAATTACGGAGTACGCTGAGCAGGAATATCAAGCAACAGTCGACAAACGTCCTCATCGTATTTAGAAAGCTTCTCGACCACTTCCGTCTTCCCCATCTGCGACTTCATTCCTTTCCAGCTGAACACACCTGGAATTATAGCATCCCATCGGGGCCCCTGTCTAACCCGCTCTCCTTGCATAAAAAAGTTCACCTTGACTCCAGTATCCCTGTCGTCGTCTTCCATTTTCCGAGCAAGGACTTTTCGTTGTTGGCGCTTGAGCTTCTTTTGCTTCTTCCTGTAGTGCGTAGACGGGAGTTCCAGGAAACTCTTCACTTCCTGGTCCGGTGTAAACCCAAACTTTAGTTTTCTGTCATGCGAACACTCAATTCCTGCTGCTGGAGAAGCCTCCTTCAAAATCCCTTTCGCAGGAGAAACCGACATTGCAGACATCGCATTGACGATAGTAGCATCGACGGGTTCACGTTCAGACGCCGCATTGACTTTGGCAGCATCAGGGACGGGGTCACTTTTCGAGTAGTACTTGTTCGGTACCGTAGGCTTAGGTTGTTGATGTTGATTGGAGAAAACAGCAGCTTCGAAAGCCCTACTGTAAAATCCAAAAAATGAACATTTTAACAGACAAAATCAAACTTGGAATAAAAATAATGTAAATTTAAATTAATCATCAAACCTGGCACGAGGTACACTATAATCATTCAAATTTATTGATCTAGCATAACGCAAGTACTCCTCCTCGGTAGGTCCTTCATACGTGTCCACAGGTTGCCGTTCAATATAGGCTCGAGAATCCATCCCTCTTCAATGTCAGGGGTTATAGCACCACTCAAAAGCTGTAAATGTTCAACAAAAAAACAAGCAATTGAACCAAAAAGCATAATTAATTTATTTTAATTCGCTATAAAATTAACAGTTTACATGAGTAAAACTACTCACCAATTACAGGTATAATCCCAACAACTTTCAACTGTCTAAAGTTTTTAATGTTATAACTGAAATAACTTCAATGAAAATTTAACAATAATCAAAGCAAATACTATTGCTAGGTTCGACTATCGAGATAAACTATTTTTCTAACAAAGCGTAGTTCCGTTCTATCTCGTTTCTTGCTCACGACAAATGACAAAGAAAATTGTGCTTGTGCTCGCTCAATAGCTTTGGCAAACGAACGACAAAACTTGAAACTATCTATTTATACTCATTGCAGAAGCTCCACCAAAGTATATGCGTATCGTAGTGAAGAAAATGAATGTATGTGAATCTTGAGCTTAAATTACGTTAATTACGTGACGTTCCTGACAATTTACGTTTAAGTGCTTTTTTCGTTGCGTATAGAAAATATGCATAGTGAAAAGACTCGTGATGTTGCTATTACCAAAGCAGAAGCAAATTGACTATGTTGTCGGCCACACACTCCGAGTAAATAGCAGCCCCTCGCCGTAGCATCCCTTTAGATTGTTAAAGGATTTCCAAACTTTGAGCATCAGTTTAAACGCTGCGCTTTCTCTTCGATGAGCATACAGCTTGGAGTTCATGCTCAGAACAAGTTTCAAACTCTTTTCGTTAATAGCACCCAAGGTGGCAGTGAACAGAACGAGGAATAAAACCTGACCTGTGAGAACTGCCACTAAAATGAATAGAATTGGGAAGGACAGCCTATCAAATCCCTTTATAATTATCCAACCCATGAACGCAATACAACAGTGGTCTCCTCCCATTGAGATTGAGCTACAGTGTTGAAGAGGAACTTTTACGATTTTCAACAGAATTTGAAGCTGATTGTAAACTGCGGTGGAGTTGGAAAGCTGAGTGCGATTCGATATGTCTTGATAGGTTGACAAATTCTTCATGATCTGGATCACTGGGAATACCCAGGAGAGGCCAAGGAATGATATTAGATAAGCGGAACGGGCATATTCCACCCAAAATATGAAAGTTAGGAGGAATCTGACAGCAAAAATGGGATAATGAAGTGTATTTGGTGAAGATAGGGAAAGGAAAGGCTTGATAAGGTACAGGAAAGGATCTAATTTCATCCAAACAAGAAAGATGGGTATGATAAATGAAGGGAGAAGGATGTCGGAGATAGCAGTGGTTGAAAAGACACCAAGGATGTCCAGGTTCCGATGGCTTTCTGAAACCTTTTGATGGTCATCCTCTTTAACTGCAAAAAAAAAATCACATTTTATTCCTATATTTTTGAACGCATCAAATTGCACCAAATTTAATAAATTTTTGAACACTATTTTCTTACGTATTTGTTGTCGCTTGAAAACTTGATTGACTTCATTGTACCCAGCAGCCAGTTGTGGATATGATATGACCACACAGTAAAGCAAAAGCAGCTCAATCCCAAAACCAGCGAAGAAGAACTGTACCAAAATTACAAAAAACGGAGCGTCTACTTGTCCACTTCCGTTTGTTAATTGGGAATATGCTCGTAAGCACAATATTGATGACGGCAAGACTCCGAGTAGAATACTGGAGAAAGTCTTGGGAATGTAGCGTCGGGATATGTTACAGCCTAAAGTTTCATCAGCCTTTACTTTAACTTCCAGGAAATGCTTGTACCAGCCCAAATATAAAAGCTTGTAAAATTTTAAGCTGTAGACGAGTAGTGGAGTAGCAGCAGTGTTAATTGAAGCTGGGTAAACTAGATCGTCATGAAATTGAATGCATTGTTGCAAAGTCCACATTATAACTAAAGCTATTCAACTTTATGCAATATATATAGAAAGAAGAAAGCTACCGTAGCGGATCAGAAGAGAGTTGGAAAAAGAATGTCACGGGAATTTTTAGTCGACAAGTCAATTTTCTTATCTTGAATATTCTTTCGTTAACAATGCATTTTAACAAATTACAAATCAGAAAAATATGACTTTTGGACGAAAATTGGATCAAGAAATTGCTTTTCTTATGGAGTTGACTCCTTTTTTATTTCTGAAGAAAGTTACGAATATGTCCTTGTAAAAATTCTATCTTGATAAGGCTTTGTTGTTAATGTATACAATCGCATACTTTGTTAAAAAACAAAAAAACAATTAGTTTCAGTTTCGCATTAAAATTGTTTTTCATCGAACAAGGACTTTTAGACATGTGCATTTTATGTAACTTTCAAACCAACTATTTTAAAAGGTTATAGCTAGCAGCTAGTTCAATAAAAACTAATGTTGTTTTTCATTTCCTTGGCCATTATTAAGTCATGTTTTATTAACAAGCTGGTTCCTGTCATAATTGGAATTTATATAAAGAAAATAGTTTTTTTTTGTAGAAGTAGGAGTTTACGTCATATTGACAGCATTTTGAGAGGGAACCGGACCAAGGCTAAACCTCCACAGTATATTATAAGAAACATTGTGCATAGGGTGATTACTATATAAGCGGTCTGGGAAACCCAAAGGGTGAAAGTATTTAAAAATCCGATAAATGGAAAACTTGAACGGAGGCGGTCGTTGAAATATGCCGGATCCAGATATCGAAAAGTTCTGGGGGGTGAATAGTTCCGCGAGAAACCTGCGTGATGAGCATCCAATAATCGTCCACCTCAATTAATATTATTCCACCAGAGGTCTTCGTCCATCGACACAAAAAAATAAGTTCCTTCCTCGAATAACTTATGTTGTACGGTGGTGTCTAGGAATAATACTCATTTAGCCTACTTTTCACTCAATGCTTCCTTCTTTTCAGAAACGCTGATGGATGCCTTTCAAGGGCTTATGGAACTGTAAAACTCGAATGATGATTAATGTAGGGGTAAGTATGAATAATGAAGTGGCGAGAAGGGCAAATCCAATGTTACAAATGTACATTCTAGACTCTCCTTTTTTATTGTTCCACAATCAATTTTTGAAATGGTGTCATTAATCGGTGCAAAAGTATGATCTCTTTGATTGAATATACAATCTATATTCTATCAATAGTATTATTATTATTTACTATTAAAATATTATTAATATGACAAAAAAATATCAAGTTCAGTTAAACTTCATTATCATCGAATCACACCACTCAATCTTTGTACGAGTAGAATAATTACGGATTCTACAAGAAAACTTAGCAGTAAAGGATCATCCAACGATACCTAAAGATGCATAATTGAGAACTGTAAAGTAACCTCGCAAGATAAAACAAAAAAAAAACATAAAATAAAAAATAAAAAAAAAAATTCAAAATAAATATAATAAAAGAAGAAAAAAAAAAAAAAAAAAAAAAAATAAAAAAAAAAGATATTCAACCAGTGCATCACCACCCGATGTTTTTCGCGATGAAGGACTGGACAGGGTCGGTAAAAGAAGGTGAAGACCACATTGAAGTTGATCCAAATTGGCATGTCACTTAACTCCCGTCTAAGAGCTCCTCGCTTAAAAATACAGTATAAAATGAAATTTGAAATGTTTGCTTTTGCATGATTATATGTGAATTAACAATATATGAAAAAATGTCTTACGCTTCCCAGAAATTTTGTGAATTTTATCCCCAGGTAAAACTCAAAGAGGTTGAAAAAGAATACAAGAAAGGGATGAAGCCACACTTTTACAATAGTTGTCCCTGTCCCTATAATTTTTTTTGGCAAGAGCGTTTTATAAAGATGAAGCCGTAATTTTACAAGTAATGATTTTGTATGAAACTAATCTTTACCTTTATGCAAACTCATATTCCCAAGCACTATGGATCTCATAGCGAAAGCTATATCAGGAATGATGATGATAGTAGAACGGAAGACAACATTTACCAAGTAAACTGTGCCCAGCTTTTTCATTGTTCTAATGTCCTCTTCCATTACCTGACGGTTATTTGTACTAGACATTTTAAAGCTCTTGGAACTTTTGATTTCTACCTAAATTAATAAGTTTGTTTGCACTACTGCTTAGTAACTTTGACCCTGTGAGCAGTCGAAGCACCTCTCTCTGCTCTTGTTGAACGTAAACTGGTGATGTCTTCATTTCTGCGTTGATGCAGTTCCACCGGAAGCGTTAACGTCAGAAAACCGAAACGAAACTTACATGTACTCTTGTCCTTGTCAACCATATTACTTCCTTAGATAATTTTTAAAAGGTTGTGATGAGCGAATTATATCAGCATCCCAATTCATTCCTACTCTCATACATGGTAAGAATAAGCAAATTCCTCTATAATGTGTAAAATGAAGCGAAAGTGAAAACTTCCGGTTTATTTGCTCAGCTAGAAAGTTGTCGCGATGAAGGCAACGATACTTTTATGCTGTGCAAATGTCATTAATAGAACGAAAAGGGAAGCCATATGTAATATACTTTTACATTACTCAAACTAGCATGTATATTCGATTTCTTGTGATTTTTCAGTATTCAAAATTAGTTTAGACTGAAATCTGACTTGATGTTTCAATGTGAATATAAAGAGATTTTCCAACAAGCAAAATGAAAGTGGTTTGCATTTGAAATATGTAAACGGTTTATTTTACAGTACATAATTAATAACACTGGCAAACTCAACGAATGTATCTGGAATCATTAAAACCACTACCATCTAATAAGTCTATAAAATTATAATCTCATTTTCCAACACAATGATATAGATTTGTATCCGAATCTGAGCTTAACCTATCCTCATTCTTGACAGCCTTCAGTGGTAAGTCATAGTCATCATCAGATTCGTCAAGAGTTAGTTCCGAACCTTTTTGAAGCATCACTTGTGAATCGTACTTTCAATGTTTCTTATTATGTCGAACACTGACCAAATTAGAGAAGGGTCTCATCCTTACTCCAATACATTCGCATCAGCATTGTATTTAGTCACCTGAGGTATTTGATACGCTCAAGCGAATTAGTTTCAGCAAAGTCCATTTACTTGTGTGTCTTTGCTCAAAACAAACCAAGTTGAGCAAATTGCGAACTGGAAATTGATACATCTGGGCTACTACAATACTACAATTGAGACGAGTAGTCCACGGTCTATTTGTCATTTACATGAATTCTAATGGTGCATGTTGTGCAGAGTTGTTAGTTCGTATATATATGAATGTTCACAATGCGATGGCCAACAACAGTTAATACTGAAAAATATATTTTTGTGATTGTCTCGCTTGATTGATACTCTTGAGAGCATTAGCTCAAACAGAATGCATGAAATCATACATTATGCATTACTTATCGACACAGAAATATATAAGAATTTATCAACAATTTAGCTAGAATGATTGGAAGGAAAACAGTGCACTAAAACAATGTTGATTGTAAATACACTTGCACTAATTGGGAAAATGCACTATAGACCTAATTTTACCTTAACTGTATCTATACATATACTTACATAATGATTGGATTAACAACACTTCACCAGCAAACAAAATGCTCGAGAATCCCAACCACATGAAAGTGTACAGTATTATCAGCAAATAAACTTTTTTGGGAAGCGTTTCAGAAACAGAGGATGGTTTTTGCTTATTTAAATACACATAATGAAATATATTTGCAAGAGTAAGCCCATTTTTACTTTTACTTAAGACGCCATTCCTGAAACTTCCAGACTTGTTCCTGAATTCCCCACCATTTTCCCCTTTTCGACTGTTAATAACTTTAGCATTTTTCCTAATGAAATATACAGCATCATCCTTAACATCAAAACTATCCCATCTATCGTATAAACCGGATTCATACAACTGTGCCAACTTGTTTTTGAATATGCCATGCAAATAATTTTCCTTTAGCACCCATCCATTCCGATCCATAAAGAGGGAGACGGGAGCAGCTTTCGAGATCCATTTTTCAGTAAAGAAGGTAAATTGCAATCTCAGCCGCTCTACCTGCTCCGGCGTGTCAATGAAAACGAAATTCTCTGGAATTTCACTAGCATTGGTGTGCCTGTTGAAAAGCTTCACTTTACTCAAAAATCCAACAATTGTTCTCGTGTAATCCTTTCCAAGCCAATCAACCCTCTTCTGTAGATCACTATAAATGGTAACATTGTTTCTCAGCAAATCTGGTAGAATTCCTTCCTTCAACATAGAGCAGCGTGTGGGATATGTTGAATTTTTGTAACAAGTTGATTGACTCTGGGTAAAGATCATCATATTTGTTTGGAGAATAAGTTGTAACGTTTCCGGAACCTGGGGAGAAGGTGAGTGCGAAAGAAAGGATAATAAAGTTCCTTTATAGCAACTGCTGAGAACTGGAGTTACCACGATGCCCCATAAAAACCAAATGAACAAAGAAATATTGTGTTTCTTCACTTTTGTTATAATTGAAGCAGGTTGCTCTACAAATAAACCAATTGATGAAAACCAAACGTCATAAATGCTCACGCTTTTGAGCTGTAAATCTACTATAACAGCTACCAAATAAGAGGAAACAACCATTTTAACCCATGTTAACCAGTCGAATGGCTGAAGAAGTGCGTGAAAACTAGAAGGAATTCGATTTTGCAAAACTATGTATTGATATGGTTTAATTTGTCATTGCATATCCCTGCCCTCTATTATTATATATTTGTCGATTCCAGCTTCTTGTTCTCTTCGCTTCTATCTTTTAAATGATCTATATATAATATATGCGTGCTAATAATTTTCTTAAAGCTGAGGAAAGATATCACGTAATATATTTGATATATATTTCTGTAGCTTTCTTCATTTTTCTTATTTTTTTTAATTGAAACACGCTATAATACAGCGTGATACCTTTTGGAAGCATAAGTACCATTTGATGAATGTTATTATCTATCTCTCTTATATTATACTTTATCTATATATATAATCGTCTTCGTCCTTATATTTTGATCTTCTAATTTATTTATATATGTCGAAGTTGAGTTTAAACTTTGTACAAAAGCTTCCGTTATTGGGAATTGCATTTCGTTCATTGCAGCATTAGACATAAGCCTGCTCTTGCTAGCCCATCTACAATCTACTGCACATTATCTATCCTTTGTAGAATATATATATATTAGATTAATCGCCCAAATTCTCGTTGACATTCCTTTATATCTCTCTATATCTATTTTGGAATCCTAAATCTTTATCCGGCAGTCTGCGTACGAATTTCGAGAGGGAATATAAAGTCTCATATATATATATTCCCGTCTCCAATTCTATCGTGTCAGGTCGATGCAACAGCATCTGGCATAAAACGATGTTATTTTACGCAGGCTGCGAATGCGAGGTATCTATTTGAAATATCTCTGTTTTTGATTTTTCAATGTTGTAGATTGGTCGAGTCAACTTCAGAGTTTCTGAGTTGTGACAGGGGGAAACTTCACGGCATAAAACCTTAAGGATGTCCATAATTATTCCCAGGTACTTCGTTATTGGTTCAACGGGGGAGTCCCAACATTAAAATGAAAGAGACAATGGTTAAACTAAGTATTTGCAAAAAATGAAATTTCACTTCGTTGGAGTAATGCCAGAATGGGACTGAAAAACTGGATCCATGAAGGAAGCAAGAAAAGAAATCGCCAGAACGCCAGTTAATGTAGAAAGGGATTTTCTGTGCACCGCATAATAATTAACTATCCTTCCTACATTTATGTGCATTGAATTTTCATGTAAAAAATCAATTGAATGAGCGCGGTTAAATGAGCTATCCCTTTTCCACCTTTACCTAAAATAGCATCTAGCTGGTAGCCAGACGAACTTGACAATGTAATTATGACAAGATAAGTAAAATAGATAATCCAGGTAATGTAATGTTGTATAAGTCATTATCATTACGCTCCTGTATGCATTTCACTGTGCAGTATTGAGAGCACCCGGAAACAAACAAGGCTACTATCTTCTTATTTGTACGTTCGAACTTGTTCTCCGTCAACAAAAATCTCTATCGACACAAAAAGCCAAATCTTTTCTGTATAGGTAATGTTGTAATTCTATAGCTTGTTTCCATCTTATACTTCAACGGTTTTTGCCTACAATGAGACCAATTAAAAACTGGCAAACTGCTAGAAGAATGATAACACTGTTTAATCACAATTGAATACCAATATATTACATACATCTCAAACACAGTGCATCATACACTATAATCTGCTTCATTTGGATAGGTAATCTCGGTTCTGTTGTTGTTATCAACTGCTAGTCTTTACCTATTATCTCCTAAACGCCCGAGCGTAGCAGTAGATTATGACTAATGGAGTATCCGTGTTTAAAGCAAACTTCTGAAACTAACAATTTATCTAATGTTCTGACATTTTTTGTCTATGAATGTTTATATATGAATGTGAATAAAAATTGAAATCTGGGTAATCCTACATGCTCGGTTCCTTGTTACACACGAACATTAGCGACAACACAAGCGAACTTTGTAATCTTTTATGCATGTACCTTTGATATCCATGATTACATGTCAAAAAATCTAAACTCAGTATTAAACTGCAAGTAAAGCAGAAACCCATTGGTTTTATCTGCATAACTAAATATTATGAACTAATCTGTGAAATGTTAGGTTCTTTGGCAATATGAATACTAAGTGAGTCTAAAGCCTAACGTTCCATAAAAACTGCAGTCAGGTACGATGGTAATTATTTCATATTTATTACGAATTCCAATCCAATATAAAGTTATGAAAGAAGCACAGTTTGCTTGTCTATAACATTTCATATAAGATATTCATAGACAGCATAAAATACTCAACTTCTAAACTTCTCAGAGAAACTGACATCCGATCCACGAATATCCTGACTATCCTAAAGTGTGTATAAATAAGCACTCAATGCCCAGTAATAATTGAAATACATAACATGCTGTGAATGATTGCATGCATATAACACATACATAACACATTCTTATGTGCATCTTTATGCTGATTCAGCATCCTTCGGAAAAAATATGCATTTGTTTTCACTAAAAAGCATTGACTGTTTTTAAGGCATGTCTCTCCAGCTCCTTGCTGATCTTTAGCATCCAAGAAAGATTGAAATTGAAGAAGGAGATATTTGTACATTTTTTGCAGCTGAAACTGCACAGCCTTCACATTAGTCACTTTGCCAGGCAGTTAACAGTTGGTCAGTCATCTGTTTTGTGACATTCTTACACTTTCACACAACAATATTTTAGTTTTTGAACACGCTTTAATCAGTTGTTGGACACTACCGGGTGACATTGACAGTTGTCATTTTGAGGAGATGACAGAAGTTTGGAACTGAAGGGTGATTGCTGGAATCCTTTTGTCAATTGTGTTATAGTTACTTATCTTTTATTCTTGTGTTTTTATCCAATTTAAATTGGAGAGACCAGTCGACAATCGGATAAAGACGGAAGTTTGAAGTTTCATATTAATTTTGTTGTTGACATATTATTATAATTGGAAATTAAAAAGAATAACAGTTTCAAAACTCTTTAAAAAATATCATCAATCATGTTGAGAAAGCCGGGTGATCCCGACTATGATGAATATGAAGCCCTCCCATCCTCCAGTGTGACAACGCACATGACAGCTGGTGCAATCGCGGGGATCATGGAGCATTCCGTGATGTACCCGCTGGACTCTGTGAAGACGAGAATGCAAAGTTTGATACCAACGCCGGGTGTGGAGTACCGTGGTGTTATGAACACTCTCACGCACATGGTTCGCAGCGAAGGAGTTTTACGACCTGTTCGAGGAATGAGTGCGATGATCACCGGAGCTGGTCCTGCTCATGCACTCTACTTTGCTGGGTATGAGCAAGTGAAGCACTCCATGGTTGGGAGGGTTCCTGCAGCGTACAACAATTTCGTTTATGGGTTTGCGGGATGCCTTGCAACTGTGTTCCATGATGGAGTGATGACGCCGGCGGATGTCGTCAAGCAGAGGATATGTATGGAAGCCCTTATAAATCATGCTGGGATTGTATTATGAAGACGTATCGAGGGGAAGGAGTCACTGCTTTCTATAGATCGTATACAACGCAGCTCAGTATGAACATACCGTTCCAAAGTTTACACTTTATGGTTTATGAATCTATGCAGAATATCACCAACAAGGTAGCTAAAAATATCATGTCATCCAAATATGCGCAAATGCAATTTTATAACAAAGTGATGAAATTTAATTTTGGCTGAATTTCTTGTATGGATTTGAAGGAAAAGACGTACAATCCTAAGGCTCACATGGTATCTGGTGCGCTGGCAGGGGCTTTTGCATCGGCAGTAACAACTCCTTTAGATGTGTGCAAAACGTTGCTGAATACGCAGGAAACGACAACACTGAAGACCCTCTTGGGACGCCACAAATCAATGGGATGTTGTACGCAATCAGGACGGTTTATCAGATTGGAGGAATAAGAGGATTCTTTCAGGGAATGTCAGCCCGAGTTTTGTATCAAATGCCGTCCACGGCGATTTGTTGGTCTGTGTATGAGTTTTTCAAATTTTTTATCACCAAGCACGAGTCTCATATATGACAAGAAGAGACATAATGTTGTTTACCAAGGAAAGTTGTTGCATTCATCTTATAATGAGAGCTGCAAGAGTTTTATATGACTTTTTTATTATTTTTAAATTAAATATTTATTTATAAGAGAAACATGAAAATGATGAAAGTATCCCTTACGGCATAGTTTCAATGTAGAAAGCACAATTTGACATCATTTCTTAACTCATACCCAATGCTCATCTTTCAGCTCCTCAGATCTCATACGAGTATAGGGTTTCTTCATGTGCAATTTTTGTTTTGACTACAAATAGCAATTAGTTGGCGACATGGCTGGGTGGGATGAAGGAAATGTGGTAAAATATGGACTGAAAGAGTGAGGAAGGTGACGAGTAACTACATTTTGCCCATGTGGGAAAATGGACCTCATTTGTTTGAAGTCAACAAGTTGAGTCATCATTACTAAGAAAATCATAATATGAAACTATGAAAAGCCAGCGTGGTCTTGGCCTGAACATTAAAAATTCAGTTGCAGAAGTCAGTCAGATTCTTTTGAATTTACTCTTAACCCAAAATGACGTAATGTAAGATATTTGTTTATACTTCGCATTGCCTGTAGATAAAAAGTAATACATACTGCATTTTAGGTATCTCCAGAAGAGTTTATAAAACTCGCTCAACTGTTTGCTTTTCCCCTGCATGTATGTGCTTTATCTTTTTATGAGACAAAAAGTAATTAAAGTCGAACTAATTTGATTTTTTAAAACAATTATGTCCCGAGATTTTAGTCGAAGGATGAAAGTCGCGAAATGGAGGTTGAATCACCAACATAATATATTGAAATATATTTGGTTATTGTAAGACTATTAATCTTATCACATCCCGGAAGGTATGTTCATTAAAGTTGAATTGGGTTTCAACACTGCTGTATTATGTTATGCTGCCTGCCACTGTGAGAACAATCCTAGATTTTTTATGTAGCAGTGCGAACGTATGTATTCGTCTGTAGTAATAACGTTAGCTGAGGTTAAAATTTCCCTTAAGTACAAACGGTGACATTAAAAAAGACAACAAGTAAGAATTTATTAGACTTCATAATTATCAAGTTCAATCCCAGTCATGATCGTTAACTGTTCATAAGTAATTTAAAAAAGTTTATATCTGCGAACTGAAAAATTAACATAGTAGTTAACAAAATAATAAAAAGTAAAAAAAATAGTGTAAAAATTTCAAAAGTTTCGCAAATAATCGGAACCAAAATAATAATGCATTGCAAAAATTTAATTTTTCTAGTAAATACATTTATAATTTTCTCCTCTTGCCAATTTAATGGTGGTCATGTGAAACTGCAACAGGTGGAAATCTTGGGCCCTCCCTCCTTTATCCGGATGAAATCTCAAGCAAAGCCTATGAAAGTGTTTGTTAATCTCGTTGTTGTTAGCAGTGTGATGAACACCCAGAAACTTAAACGCTTTCTCCAACGCCTCATCCTTCGGCAAGTCAAAGATTTTT
This sequence comes from Orchesella cincta, assembly GCA_001718145.1. Lineage (NCBI taxonomy): Eukaryota > Metazoa > Arthropoda > Collembola > Entomobryomorpha > Orchesellidae > Orchesella > Orchesella cincta. The sequence goes on along the minus strand of LJIJ01000611.1, from coordinate 38,671 downwards.
CGGGTAACAGCATCACTCAAAACTTTTGCGAGATATCCACTCAACAAGCCACCCACGATTCCTCCAAGAACTGTTCCAATAACTGGGAAAACCATGGATCCAATCGCGGCCCCTGCTATTCCACCCCCTGTTCCGGCTGCAACTTGAGACAATGAGTCAATGCAGTTTTTGGCACATCTCTCTCCAGTAATTTCTCCCTTCCACCATCGCTTCATGTTTTTGTAAACATCCCAAGTCAGGAAAACGGCCGCAAGGCCAACCATCACGACCGTCCCCCCAGCTTTAGTGAATACGGAGACAAACTCATCAAGGCAGGATAAGGCTCGGTAGTCTGTGGCAAATGTTTTGACCACGGTTTGCAGCGCTTTGAGAAGTTCCTCCACCTGTAATTCAGACATGTCCGCCAAGACAACTTTCAAACCCGCAAAAAGTCCCAAAGCTCCACCTTTCTCACAGGTGCTCTCATCCAGATTCTCAACGAGAAGGAAATTTGGCTCTTTTGTCTCGGAGGGGTTAGGCTGTGTGAACATTCTGTAAATTTTCTCCATTTCTGCGTAAAATTGGGGATTCTTTAGAACTTCCACGGCATCATTCATCATTCGGTCAGAGTACTCTTTGAACACTGCGTCTTTCTTCAGTTCCAAGGCTATTTTGAGGGTTTGAGTGAATGGGGAAACGTAGTAAACATCCTGCATCTCTTTTTGAGACTCGGTGTTGAAAAACGCTAGGAGTATCCCGAACTTCTTCATATTCTCGAGGTCGTGACCATACAGCTGTATTAGTTTTCTGCGAATTTGGTTCCTCCAATCTTCATCCATTTTGCTAGAAATAAAAGAAAAAATCCATATATTCATAATATGCAACAGTAATTTATTTCTAATTTACGCTCAACCTTCAAGTTCAATAAAAACTGATTTAAAAATTTAGCTTTTATGAAAAAGCAATGAAGATTACCTGTAGAAGTTTTTTTGCTTTAAAAAATATTAAAAATCGAGGTATAAAATAGGGCTTAGGACACCCAGCTGAACGCCAACTTTTATGCAATTAATGAAAAATGTTAGATGGTGAATCTATCGACGAGCACAAAACTCTACTGACTTAACTGACTGATTTCAGCTACTAAATCAGAACTTTGTGCAGCAGAAATTCATGCACACAGCCAAACCTTGAAATGGACATGATTGCAACGAAGGCCAAAAACCCAGCTAAAGAGTCGGTCGTGGTCAGTTCAAAATAGACTCGTTGTAAGTATATTTAACATCTTATCACTTATGCATGGTGAGTTGAAAAAGGCTTAAAAACTAAAAGAAGGTTATTTTTGTCACCCTATTTTTTAATCTTTCTTTGTCTGTACTTTTGAGTTCTCAACTCAGGTTAAGAATAACCAAAGTTGAGGATTATAAAATATGTTTGAGAGGAAGGGTTGTGCAAACTACCTAGCAAGATAGATACATGCTACCAATGCTGATGGACATAAATGAATATATTTTTGTAGCTTTTGACTTGTCGCGTATTATGTGTGTATTGGAGTGCTGCATTTCATAGCGTTGCTTTATTTCTAGCGCAAATGGAAAATATGATGAAAAATTAAATTCTTATTTGTATTTTATAACGCAGCCAAATAATCATTTATTCTTGTTACAGTAATTGCAGTTTAGTAAAATGGCTTAATAATTATCACAGCTTTATTTAACAAAAAGGCCGATACCACTTGCTCTTCCGTTTCTTCTTCCCGTCGATTTTCTTTCCCTGTTCAATCTCCTTCTTCGACATTGGCAGTTCTTCCTTTTTATTTGAAAGTGGAATAATATCTACTTGCTTGTTTATCTTAGGATTTTTAATTTCTTCCAGTTTTGTAACTACATTGTCCAGTTTACTCCTTACTTCCTCTGCGTTTTCACATGTCTCGCATGTAAGACACTTTTGATAAATTTCCTTAGCTTCCTCTAACACCTCCACCTCTTCACCCCTCCAACTCACCAGCGTATCAGCTATACTCACTGCAAATTTCTCGTTCTGATTTTGCACTGCCAACTCCACCGCATCCAGTCCATCTCCATCCTTCGTTTTCCAATCTAGACCATTCTCCTTCACCATTTTCTGCACAAACCAATTCAAATCTTGCATAGTATTCTCACCAGCATCCATTGCAAGTCCATGTAACACATTCCGGCCGTTTTCATCTATCCTCTTCCAATCACTTCCCACTTCTTCCACACAATAATGCAACATTTTCAAATGGATTTGAAACAGCTCATTGCTAAATACCTGTTCCCACTCCCCCTCAAGGCTGAGTACACTCTCAATCTCCCTTAAAACCATAGACTTGCTCACATACAGAAGCAACTTTATAATTTCCTTTCTTCCATCCACCACTTCCTCCCCCATTCCATCCTCCATGCAAGTAACAGCTGCCAAAATTAGCTTGCCAATGCGACCTGGACACTTTTTCCACCACTCAGGTCCATAGCCTTCCTCCATCACTAGGTATTTTATTATCTCACTATGCCCCCTTCGAATTCCGATAAGAATAAACACATCCGGTTTGGGTGACAGTAGACCTCCTGCCAACTCACAAATTCGTGTTACTCTCAGACTCTCTTCAATCATGCTGTAAATCATTTTGAAGGCATTTAGAGAAGCTCTCTCATTGCTCAAATAGTTCTCGAGCATGTGAACGTGCTCAAAATCCGGATACGATTTCAAATATTCGCTGAGCATCCTCAATCCTTTTTCCTGCACAGTTTTAGTGAGCTCTCCCAAAAACATGAATTTTCCTAGAGAGCTCAATCCCTCCAGGATATCTGTGGTGGTGAAAAATTCCATGGATTCTGTTGCACTCATGCACAGTCTATTCCTGTGAATGAAACGCCAGGTGAAGTACTCTGCAAATGCGGAGTGGATAAAATTAGCTTGCTTGTTTCCACCTCGGGTGTAGCTGAAACTGGAAATTATCCCGTACTGTGTAATAGTGCTAGGAGCTATTCTCCCCACGTCGGGAAAGGTAATATTAGCAATCATTCTAGTGCTCGGCAGCAACTTTATCACGGCAAAATGCTCGTGAACATTGTCAAACTCTTCGGATGCAGATTCCCTCTCTCCCATGATGGTTTTGAGTAGGTCCAACAGACGGGCTTCTCTCCGCTTCTCTTCCACAATTCTCGAACAAAGCTGCGTAAAAAGGACGATGGGAGGTGGGAGCAGCTTTTCAATCTGGGTTTCGTCTTCAAACAATTTTTCCTCTCCTTCAAGTAGCTCCTCGCAAATTTCAGCGAGCTGGAGAAGATGTCTTGGAAAACTGGTGAATGTTTTCCCATCTTCCCCCAACAAAATAGAAAGACTCTCTATTGCAGCTTTTATTACATTGGTTAAAACTAGCTTGTCTTGTAGTTGCACCAGCTCAATCTGATCTTGATAAGATAATGGACACAATTCATAGCTCAACATCGAGCCAGAGCCAAGGGATTCCTCAAGTCCTCTGTAGAAACTCAATGGTTGGAGAGACTTTACAGTAAATACCCAAACTCTGGTCCCCTTCCACCGTTGACTGATATGATTAAGTAACTCCAATGCTACCGGGAGCAGTGGAGCGCTTAAACTTTCCCAATCATACAAAATCAACTCGCATTTTGGACCATTTTCTGATTTTCTCATCATCATATTTTTAAGTACAAATTTTGCTACTTGCTCATTCTCCTCCCCATATTCTATCTGATCGTGGCAGCTGAGAAACTCCTCCAGCCCATCAATATCCTCCTCATCCTCATCTATATCGTCTTCAATTCTCTCTTCCAAATCGTCCACCAACTCTGGCATCATGTCCATCAAATCCCCAATTCCGAACTGGAACAAGCAGCGAGCTGGGTATTCATCCTTGAGGCGCCTCCAAATACTTCGGGTTAAGGTGCTGAAACCACTTCCGCGAGTGGGGGTACTGATACTCACGCTGCAATCTAGTTTCGGAAGTTCTCCCTCCAAAATAGGGTTCAGGTCTCGGGTATCCAGGTAGTGAGTGATGATTCTGTTGGAACCTCTTGTGGAAACCCAGTCAAAAGTTGTGGTTGAAACATCATCTTTATTGCTAATCATACAGTGGAGCCAATGAACGTGGACGGTAGTTTTTTCACAAATTATCTGAAAAACTTTAGGATCATCGGCCACAATAAGTTTTGCTGTGATAGTCTCTTGTGCAGCTTGGTTTTTATAAGAGTCTACCGTGATCATTTTTCTGGACTTAAAAAGCGTGGCTAAGTGACTCACATCCGCTCCTGTCACCACAAACACGTCATCTGAGCCATGAGTAAAAATATCGGGAGATAGAACCCTCTTCAAAGAAGAAAACTTTCGTTCAACAAGATACTTTGGGAGTTTTGGAGACTTGGACTCGAGAAGGGTTGGAACTTGGTTAGAAATTAATTTGGAGAAGAATTCCTTGGATTCTGACTTTTCCAAAAGGGATTCAAATGAGCCTGTAGTTGTTTTGCAGTTGCAGTCAAGGAGCTCACTAAGCTTCACCTCTGCACCCTGAAATTTTACTAGGTTTTCCATAAGTTGGAGTCTCGCTCCATCCGCCATGTCCTTCCAAGGAACGTCATCATTTGAGATAAGCACCGTGTCCAACTTGCGCCACGTTTGTTTGACAAGGTCTTCAATATTTTCTTTGGAGTCGGTTTTTGTGATCATTACTGTTTTCACACGAAGGGCTTCCGTCTGTTTGAGCAGGGTGGGAAGGTCCTCATTCACAGTGATGACGTTCACCTTCCCAGAATCAATACTGGTGTCCAGGACAAAGTCTGGGGATGGGAAGTAAGCCTGGTGAATGTTGCGACGACGAAGTGCATTCTCAACTCGTTGGCCAGTGAAGCGCTTGTCTATTGTGGATAAGATGAGGACTGTGTGGTTTGTGGTAGAGAGGAGAAACTCGAGAATCTCCGTGTTCGAAATGGGCTTCAATGGAAGCTCACTTTTGGCTATTATTTCCGTAGACATTTTAGATACTTTTATAACAATTCGAATTGTTTTTAAACTTTTGCAAATGATTATAATACAGCCAGAATGAATGTCGTATGTTCTCAAATGACAAATAGTTTGCGGCGAGAGTGTAAACGTCATCATTATCATTGTACACATTTAATGGAGATTTTATCTGGATGATAAGTACCGAGATAAGTGGTTGTAGTGAAATAGTGAACAAACTTTGTTGCTTACGTAGAATTATGTTTGTTGTGTACCTGACCGAGTGTACATACTGTGATAAGCAAATTATGCAGGTTTGCTGATGATAACTACTTTACTGGATTAGTCCTGCTCAGAAATAACATTAACTAAAAAAGTTGAATAAGGCAGAGAATCGCAAACGTTTATATATTGATACTTGTAGCTAGCTATCTTGGCGTCAGCTTTCAGGTTTATGAGGTAATTCGCATTGGTTTGGTCATCCAGTCGAGTCATATTAAAACGAGAGTTGATTTTAAGTGCAGAAAATGTGAACATACATTGACATGAGACATGATTAATATGATTATTTTTATGGAATATGTTTAAAACATTACTAAAGCTTATCAATGAATCTAAGAATACACACCTTAAATGTTCACAAAAACTATGTTTATTCGTTATATCGCCCTACCCAACCTTTCTTGACCTTATACCTATCTATTTCTCTTAAAATACATTTGACATTAAAAAGTAGTTATAAATAAACCATTTGGGATAAAATGAAAAGCAGTTATCATTAGCATGTTAAAAATAACATTATTTACTACATGTTTATCATTGGTAGAGAATTTTACGTTAATTTTGACTTTGCTAAGTCAAAGCAAAATGAACACTAGGTCAAAAGGCCAAGAGGGCATCGTATTTCCTTGCCCAGTTTGTATGAACTTTTCCGCTACGACATTCGCATATCATCAGACAACAAAAAGGAAATTTTGCATGATAGGAAACTCCTTGGCCAAGACTTACCTTCATTCCAGTAAGGAAGTTGGTGTCGGACGAAGAACATTCGACAAGAATTTCAAGAAATGTTTCTACTTGCATACAACAGCATTTTGGATTCAATGTCATCGGGACGTAGAATGGAGTATAATCTGGAGCTCTCCCAATCCACCACTTTGGATGGTGTTTGGGATAGGTCGAAGGGAAAACCATTGATTATCATTGTAGTTTTGTGTATAGCAATCATCTTTTTGTGTGTCATGTCGGATGATTCTCCACCTGAGCATCCTAGTAAGTTAGCCGTTATGAAATTAACGTGTAAATTTTTTAAGTAAAAACAACTAACAATTAAGGGTTCATTTTTAGGTGGAAAAAATGACACGGGACACGGTAACAAGACAATCGAGCTGCGGCTGTACGAAAACTTCACAACCAACTGCACTCCTCCACCCATTGATTCCTTTCCACAAGACCTTTTTACTCAGGAGGAAAGGCGACATGGGTTCGTGTTGGTTCATATAGCGGTCTCCATCTATGTATTCTACTGTTTGGCCATCATTTGCGATGAGTATTTGGTGCCGTCGATTGATTGTATTTGTGAAGGTATGTAATTTTACTGCCTGAGTGTGATTGAAAGTATCCCTTTTGCAAGTTCCTTTTGCGTAAATAAATTGCAGAGTATCACGTGTCAAGTAGTATAGCCGGAGCGACTTTCATGGCAATCGCTACTTCGTCACCTGAACTTTTTACCAATGTTATTGGAACCTTCCTCACCAAAGGAGATATCGGAATCGGAACTGTTGTAGGATCTGCAATCATCAATGTTTTAGGCGTATGTGCGTGCTGTGGGATTGCAGCAAAAAATGTGAGTTCACTATTTCAAGGAACTACTTTTATCATTGATGCAAAGAGATTATAGAAACTTTGTTTCGTTTTGCTGCAGCCATTACCTGTGGACGTATATCCACTTACAAGAGATTGCCTATTCTACTCTGCGACCGTGGTTTTGCTTGTTTTTGTAATGAGAAATGAGCAGATCTTTTGGCATGAAGCTCTCGTTTTAGTTTTGGCATATGCCATCTATATGCTTGGTAAGGTGCATTGGCATTGGGAAATAAACCGATAAAAAATTTTGTTTTTAAAATAATTGTACTCGTTTATCCCAGTAATGCTCAATAATGCAACTGTCAAAAGGAAACTTGACAATATAATTGGGAAAATACGTTCAACTTTGGGTCTGGATTCAAAACCTTATGATGAGGAAGACATGAACCAAAACAGTAGCAGAATAATAGGAAATTCTTCATTAAGATCTGAACGAACACCGTTGATGGCTGCTTGTAAGGACGAAGATGAAGAGATTTTTATGTCAAACATTTTATACAGATCGAGAATTCTCGCTGCAGGAGATGCAGAAGGTATTCAAAAAAAAGTCAAAGGAACTCAAGCAGAATGTTTAATATTTAGTTATTTATTTCTAAAAATTTACTTTTCAAGCTAAATGGAGTCTAGCAAAACCACCACCACTTGAGAAAGGCGTTTGTGCGATTATTTTATGGGTTATGAGCTGGCCACCTCGCTTCGTCTTTACTCTCACGATCCCAGACTGCAGAAAGGAAAATTGGAGAAAGTTTTCCATTATCACACTTTTCGTGTGTGTTCTGTGGATTGGCGCATCATCCTATCTGATTTCCTGGATGATGACTGTCATTGGTACAGACTAACTTGATTTGAACATGCTTGAATAGCATAGCATTTTAATTAATAATATTGTCATTTTACTCCAGGACATACATTATCAGTCCCAAACAGCGTAATGGGATTGGTATTCCTATCTGTGGGTGCTACCACACCAGAAATCGTGTCCAGTATTATCGTTGCGCGTCAAGGGCACGGAACTATGAGCATCAGCAACTCTCTTGGTTCCAATATTTTCAACATTTTGATCTGCTTAGGCTTGCCATGGCTCATTAGGTCGAGCATGATTGCAGGAGATGCAAAGAACTACATCCAGATCAACTCAGGTGGCTTGGAATATTCCGTCGCATCTCTTTTGCTGGCTGTATTTTTGCTCTATGTGATACTCGCAGCGAACCGCTTCTACTTGGATCGGAAAGTAGGACTCATTGCACTGATTTTGTACTGCATTTTTATCTTATTTGCTTCGTTATTTGAGCTGAATGTATTTTTTATTGTGAACTTGCCAATTTGTAAGCATATGAATAACTAGAAAAACACAAAAGATTTTATTAATTTAAAGCACACTGCTATACACATTATATAAAACCATTAGCAAGACTGGAAGAAGAAGATATACATATGTAAGCTTTGTATGTTGTTAAAATACATTATGAAAACTATATGAACATTGCATCGTACCTGCTCTGCATAGAAATATTATGACGATGGGACTGTTTTGTGAAAGCTTCTGCTTCTAGGATTGACATTGGTTGCATTATAAGGAAAGCTGTAGACGTTTCAAAATAAAGAAAAGACTTGAAAAGTTTATAATAATTATGACATTGTTGGGGACATTGTGATGTCATGAAATTACTTGTAGTGGCACAAATGGACACGTTTTAGACAAATTAATTGTACTTATTACAGGTTTTCTTATTTTTGTCACAGTGCCCCAAAATTTTCTTACTTACGTATCAATAGAGCTGAACCGACAGCAACGAAAAAAACCAACCAATAAGCAATTAAATTGACAAAGAGGAATTAGCAATTAAAAACTTTATGTCGCAGGGAACTTAATTGGTTTGTACAATGAATGTTAGTATAATAAGATTCCATATCGCCGTTATAAATCACTCAATGTAGGACTAAACTGAGCTATGTCATTGCAAGGAAATGAAGAATCAATATGATTGAATCTATCTATAACTATGATATAGAAAAATGTAATGACATATGAGCTGAACTAAATTAAGAACTATAAGCTCCAACTAAAATTTCCAGTCCTCATCAAAACAGCAACAACCAGACGAATCCGAACTGCAAGGCTCGCATGAAAAGCCACATGCCTAAAATATGAGCGAAAATGGTATCATCATTTTCGTTTATAGTAGTCTCATAATAGAAATTTGAAATCGTTTAGCATTAAGTTGTTGATTGTTTAAGCATAAACTTACGCCTCCAAGTCCTGCTGCAGAAGCTTCATGGGACTGCTGAAGTAAATAATTAATAATACAATTGACAAATATCAGTCTAGGCTTAGCTAATTCATCAAAATAGTATGCTAACTTACAGTACCGCCGCTATTAGTTGCTGCAAGGGTAGTCAAATACAAACTAGATACAAAAGTAAAAATTCCAACGAATTTCATGATTAAAAACTTCCAATCAGGGAGCAATGCAAAGGACAAACAGATTGGACACTGCTACACTACACTGTCAACTAATATGTAATTTTCTGTTTTAAAGCTCTACCGAGTCGTAAAAAACTGACGTCAATGAGTAAACGATCTTTATTCTGGTGCTATGCATGTTAGTAAGCAAATCTGTTCGCAATATTTACATTAAAATTACAATACGTGTGCAATTAACAAGGATTAAGGATCATATTCATATAATGGTGTTCCTTAGATTTATTTGTTGATATTGAAATACATGCATATAGATACGTTCTAAAGGTACATGAAGTAAATTTTTACAATCCGAATGTATTTTAGTACGGAAGGTCTATGTACATGTTCACATAACCAAGGGATATTTTACCTTTAACTATTTATGCAGATCGAGACCATAAACATTTATATCAATCAATCAATCGATCAACTCAAACTCTCATCAAAACCTAAGATGATTGGCTGGAATACATCGTTGCAGAGTTCGAGAGTACTGTTCTCCACCTTGGCAAAGGTTTCTTTGCACGCCATGACCAAAAAAGCCGTCGCCATCGCCATTAGAAGCTGGTGTTTGTCCTTGTTTTTCCTCCCCCGAAGCCCCAATACATCCCTGTGACACACAAGATACAAGTTACTAACCAATTGGTTGTATTATGAAGTTCTGAGGATTGGGAGTAATAATAATTTATTCCAATTTCTTACAGTCGCCATCAAAAGAACCACAGTAATCAAAAACATCGCCGTTAATTTGTGTGCCATTTCTGTTTGCCAGATCGTTTGGGGTTATGGAAGGAAGGTGGTTTTTGAGAATTTTTCCAAAAACTGTGACTTGTAACTCTCCTTAGATGTGTTTGAACAGCAAATAATGAGTTCCATTCATACTTTCGTCTTCAACAACAGCTTCATGCAAAAATGTCATGCAATAATGGATTTTTGCACACTAAATCTAATATCACCAATTAGCATTCTAATTTGTACCATTGCAGAGGCAGCTCAATTACGCGATAAATGACGTATACGATCTACTAGACGAAGGTGATTCAACTATTCTACTTTAATTGCTTAGGTTCATGATGCATTACATGAATATATTGTAGCATTAAATATGGATTAGGATTGTAGACAATTAAATAATATTACAAGAAAAAATATTAATCCTGGAGGACAATATTTGAATAACCAGAAAGCAACAATTATAATCAACGACTACGTCAACATAAAAAATGTCTCCGAATTTCTATTTCCACGATTTTAATTTTTAATTAAAGACGCGTTAAAAATAGAGTAAGTTTAATGATTGTTTTCAGCATTTCAAGCACCCATGTCTTCCGTGCAGTTGAATCTACATAAAGTAACAGCAGCCATGAAAATTATAGCATCTAAAATGTATTCTGCTGCAGCAACCAATGCAAATCGTATTCATTTTCAGGAAGAAGTAATGACATAGCTTCGCTTCTGCCTGTGACTTAATGGCTTATGAATGACATAACAAATCTTTATTTCAATGGATGGATTACAGATAAATCTTGCGTTCGTTCACACATGAGGACATTACTAGTATATTACATTGGTAGTAAAAACAAAGGCTAGATTATATGGCATTTACATGTCTGATCTGATATGCTAGCATAAGCGTGTGCGATGTATTCAGTACTTGCTCAGTGCTAAGCTGAAAGTTTTCAGTTTGAAACCCATAAATTCTAGATCGTCACAAAACATCGTACGTAATAAGCAGAAAATCTCCACCTCAGCCGATATCACATTAACATGAAGTCATTCGCAATATTCGCTATTGTCGCCGTTCTTGCTGTCTTTGTAGGTGGAACGGGTGAACAAGCACCAGCACAAAGATTCTCAACCAATATACGACCTATTTATTTTCCGCCAGCAGAAACATCCTCAGAAGAAGAAGCCTCAAGGAGAATAGTTCCTATTTATCTAGGGCCATAAACCTATTGATGATATTCACTATCAGTTCACCAGAAGCTTGAATGTAGAGACTAGCCTTCAACCAGATCACAAACACATCATCATCAAACATGGATTCATGAATGGCCACTAATTTATGACTTCAAATATCAGTAGTAATTTAATTGATTGAAATAAAAAACTTCAATTTCATCTGCAGTATGTAATGAATTTGTACCAATAAAAACCTTACGTGACTAATAACTTAACTTTAGTTCATTTTGTATGGAAGCATCTTTCTTTATTAGTAAAGCCAGACTAACGACGTGTATTTTACATTCGATAGCAAAAACGATATTAAATTCAAAGATTAAATTAATTGTTGCCTGCCACACTTATACACGAAAGGTAGAACGTAGCTTCCTTTTCCTGTATATTAGCTCCTTTCTGAATCTTCTACAAGTTTTGATGCTTCTTCTGACAGCCACCTTATTATTCGTCACGCGTAAATAGTCAGTTGCACTTTAAATTTTAAACCCAGAAACATTTGTTTAAGTGATTCGAAAATGATGCTGTCCACTTACGAATACGAGCAGGGCTAGGAACTGCACCAGCAACACACAGGTGAATACAATAAGCGACATTATATCGGATTACGCTACGCTGTGGTACAGACAGAAAGGCTTAAAAATAAGGAAATTGATAGCAAGTGCCAAATGCATATATATTTCAATATAAAGCCCCTCAGGTTTGGCAGTCCACAACTGTGTTTTCAGTCACTTTCAAAAACGGAAAAACTGATTATTATAAATTGAGGAGCTAACCTTTCTTATCTGTAAGTTACCTGGTGATGTCTGATGACGAAATTTCGATATTTGCCCTTCATACATCAAAACGACTGAACTGGTAATTTATACGGTAATATTTTGCTTCGTATGACGATGACAAACCAAGTGATTATGATTGAGGAGCTTGGTAACTCACAAATGTTCCTGTCTTTTCATTTCATTTATATGGATGAAATTGAACTGATGAATTGAATCTAACTGGACACCATGATTAAATCTTCTGACCTATTTAATCAACGTGTATCTTTAAGCTTTGAAACTCGACTTGTTTTCATTTCCTGCAGTGATATATTTTTAGATTATGTTAAGCCAGCCTTCTGCGAATATACCTAATTTACTACTATATACCTATTTTTACATATAGCTAAAGATTAAACGAAAGCTAAGTGTTTGTGTGTTGTACTGATGAATTAATTAATTCACATGTGATGTGATATCCGTTTCCTAAACGCAAAGTTAGTTACGAATACGAAAATAACTTTATTGGGTACCTAGTATAAAGGTAAAATACAACTTGTATCACAGCTCTGAAGTTTTGTCAGCATTAATGAATTACTTTTTTCTTGACCACACGCCCAGATCTCGTTTTGACTGCTTCATCTACCTTTGCTTGATTTGTTGATGACACAGAAGGTACTTTGGTTGGAGACTGTTAAATAAAAGAAGTCAATAAACAAAGAAAACGTTAATTTCATATCTAGTAAATCAATAGGAAATCTGTTTTAACACAAAATAAAATGCTTTAGCCTAAAAATACATGTTAAATTGCATTATAAAATTGAAACACTCGTTACAACTCACACTTTTCAATTTTATAGCAGCATCAAATCTTTCGTTCGCACAGCTCAAATCGGGGAAAAGTATAGTTGGCTAGATAATGATAATACATGTAGAATAAAATAAAATTAATTTACTGCTCAATTTTTACTTTCAGTGGGTATAACATTATATATAACGTATTACGGCATCTTACCATGCTAGAAGTCCCAGAGCACTGCTGAGGATTCGATTTTAATGGACTTTCCTTTTTCTTTTCATACTCAGGTTGGTTTAACTATCATGAAAAATAAAGAGTGCATTTCATTTACTTTTTTTCTGCGTAAATATTCAACATTTACCATCCATCCAGCCAAACGATGAAATTACCTTAAGTTTCTTTCCAAACTGAGACAATACCTCATCTTGATTGCCTTTATCTTCATCTTCTGTTTCCCAACCCTCGTCTTCGTCATCATCGGGAGAGTCAACATCCATTGCGTTCCCCTCTGACTGGCCACCAGCGTCATCAGGCTTGATTGTAATTTCAGATTCATCCTCATCATGTACTTGGTTATTCTCCTGCGAAACTACCTGGTTAACCCAGTCAAAGTCACCGGCCACGTAATACTTCCAAACTCTTTTATGTAGCTCCTTTTCGACAAAGCAACCTATAGATTATTAAAAACCACGGATTAATGAGTTTCAAGTTCAAGTCAAATTGATATTGATGGTTTTATACAAATGACAAAAGAGTATAATACGGTAGTGATTCAAATTGAATGATTCAACTTCCCAATAAATACTTCTTACCACCAGTTCGATGCTGCTTTGCAGCTTCATTCCGCTGCTGATTCATCTCTCGTAGTTTCCGGTGAGTTTTATACACAGCTGCGCAATTATCCAGCTCCTTATCTAGCAGATTATCGTCAATGCCTGTCAACCTTCTTCTGGACAGAATGGGTCCAACATCCAAAGATTTGAGAATAGTGGGAATACTGTGAGCGATTTTGCCTACGTCTGTCTCTTTCTCCAATTCTTGGATTTGCTCAACCGTCCACGGCTCATTAACAGAATGGAAGACATTCTCCTGTGTGTTGGGTTCTGTTGTGGACACAAAACCTTGTAAATAAAAGGGCGTACGTTTTTACTTCGCGACTCTCATCATTTTATTTTACTTTGTCGGTTGTGCAGGTTCCGGATTGGTTCATTTGTTGTTGAACTTGAGTTAGTTGTCTTCCATACGCTACGAGAGACTGGAAAACTTTCGGACTTTCATGGTACGTAATGTACTGCAGTTGGTCTCGAACATCTTTCAGTGTGTAAATATGTTTCGTAAAGGTACAAAATTTGGCTGCGAGAAGTTTTCTGGTACTGGCGTTTGTTGTGGCAAACTGGAAAACAAAATTACCCACAATTTATAAACTTGTCATTTACAATAATTGTATATATATCATATGAAAACAATAATTTCCAAAAAGTACTCACGGAATCATTGACAATACAAAACTCGAAAGCTTCCGAGCTTATGAGATCATTATACAGCACAACAAACTGCTTCGTGAGCTCCTTAAATTGGGCATCGGACTTTGGAAGTCGCCGCAACGTGGTAATGAACACATGCATGGCAATCAGGTCAAGTGAGTCCATACTGATTCTCGGATTCTTAGTACACCTCCCAGCAGAAGGTAACGTTGAGTGGAGCATGTAGAGAAGATAAAATCCTCCCACTTGTCGTTTGAAAAATGGGGGTATGACCCCTTTAGAAGGGTCCACCACATACTTCCTCCAAGGTGCCAACCACTGGGTTTTGGCTGCATCCAAAATTGCAAAACTGACACGAATAAAATGATCCCTTCTTTCAGACTTCCCATGAGTTGGATTGTGAACCGAGGTAGAGGCACTGTAAACACAAAAATTACAATCTTTTGTCATAAACACCTTTAAACTTACTATATCAATGAATGTATACCTAATCTAAATCAACTTACCAGCGATATATGGAACCTATATTAGCCTTTTTCGCACAAACACCCAGATCCTGGAAAAGCCATCCATCTCCTTTAACAAACGAATCCAGTATCTTGTCAAATTCGGTATTAAGACTAGCCCAAAACTGGACAAGAAGATTGGGATGATGGAAATAATTCATTGTCTACCACTGTCAACTGTCAGCACTGACTAACAATAAAATCAACCACTGTAGTCTTTAATTTCAACATTTTAAACAATCACTTTCATTCAAAATTGACATGATTGCCTTCGTTGACCGTCACCTGTACTTCAATTTTAAGTTTCCAAGTTTTTCCATTGGGAAAGTTGTTAAAAAGATTTTAAATGTACAGTAACAATGCACCACTGACGATTTCAAAACTGACAATTTGTGTTTTTGTGTTTAAAAATGCATTTGTTTTGAGAATGGAAAAAAGTGAACGAAAAGACGCAAAGTTACACTTTTTTTGCCTTCGCTCCTTGCACCAAACTGCCCCAATCGTGTCTTTGTCTACGTCAAAAGCAACAAACAGCATGAAAAGCGTGCATTTCTGTATGCTCATGATAGTGGCTTTAGTTTTGACCTTGACATTTTGACAAGGTAAACGATTCAGAAGGAGATCTACTTTCTCCACGCTTTTTCAACATTTTCGTAAAAATCAATCAAACGATGCGTAAATAATTTAAATGTATGTTACTTTTTATTTCCAGATTACCGTTGTCCGTATAGCTACATCATTTCATGCTCTCTCCCTTGTGGACGGAGCTTCTACCAAGTTTCGGCTGGCAATCACATAACATATTATTCATGTTTCCAAGAATCAAAACCAGACATA
Organism: Orchesella cincta; assembly: GCA_001718145.1. Lineage (NCBI taxonomy): Eukaryota > Metazoa > Arthropoda > Collembola > Entomobryomorpha > Orchesellidae > Orchesella > Orchesella cincta. The sequence continues at coordinate 23,045 of LJIJ01000611.1, read as the reverse complement.
TAGGAGCAACGGGGGAAAATGGATAAAGAACATCAGCATTAACATCGGACCTTGTAATTGCAGGAGCGATTTGGTATTAGTGGGAATGAGTGTCTACCTAGACTATTATACTACTGCCGCATTGTGGCCATAAATGTATAAATAAAACGGGGTTTTAACCCGTTTAATATTATATAAAAGTCATCCATTGCCCATTTCTTTTCCTCAGACATTGTTAACTTTTTAATTCATATGGATCATGACATCACGAAACCTTTGAAAGTCTATTATTTGTGAGACCTTTAAAGGTTTAAAATATCAATAGTGCATCGGTAACATTATTTGTAAAATTGTCAATCAAGTGAGCTACAAACTTTCTGTCAATGCTCAAAAACGGCTTGTATGCAAGTCGGATAGGCAGCAATGAGTTTGCAACCTGTCTCAAATAACGTAACTTACGTCTATTGCAATTTTCCAGCCAATAATTCAACCCAGTTTGTTTTCTGAGACCTTTTACAACGTTAACACAGTTTTCACTGAGACAACACACCAAATCAAGGTATAATGCAGAGAAGATTAATAAGGCAATTGTGATGGAGGAAATTAGCAAATACATGTAAATTGGAACTTGGTCAAAGCCCTTCATCAACACTAGAATACAAGAAATGTAGCCCCAAAATGCGGCTGAAATGATGATAGCAATGAAGTCGTGGAGGAGAGGAGACAAGTGGTTGTAAACTATCCTCAAGCGATGGTAAAACTGCATAATGTATTCAAGATGATGATGTTGCTGACAAACCAAAATGTCTACTATTTTTTGCAGAGTATTTACGACAACGCATAAAGTGGCAACCACCATGCCTAATACCCTTGCACATTCGAATCCACCAAAAAGTAAAATTGCTCTTGCAATGAAGGTCCCAATGATTGATGCCAGATTCCGTTCATAAGGGTTGCCCATGATGTCTTCAAAAACGAAGTAAAATGGGTCAAAACGGAAATAGAGAGAACACAGGAGAATAGTCCATGGGCAGACCACTGCCCATGCCATCATGCCGTTGAGCATAATATCCAAAAATTCAATTTTGTCATCAAGTCTGAATCCTACGACAATAAAAATCATTTACTTCAAACCCAATGTTATAGCTTTCTGTGAAATGTAAAACTGTGAAATTACTTGTGTACAACTCCTTTTTCGCAACGAGTAGCCGATTAATTCCAGAAATGGATGGGAGATTGTTGACCGTTAGGATCACTGAACAAAATGACATTGCCAAACACATGCCAGCCATGGTTAGCATACCAGCTACTCCAATGTTGAAACCCCTTCTTCGCTTATATAAATAGTGGCCAAGAACATCATATGCACATGCCACGGACAAAACGAATACGAAAGCCAGTAAGACAATGAAACAAGCCCATGATCGCTTGTTTATTCGCTTTATAATAAGCTCAGAATATTTATTGTTCCAGCCAATGGGAAACGAATACATGAAAATGAATCCATAATGATGGATTTTATAGCAGTGCTTCTGCTGGTCAGAAAGCATCTTGCCGAAAGATGAAAATATCAAGCTCACAATGAAGAAAGTAATTTTAATTGGAAATTCTAATGAACATTTCCTGTTCTGGATTCTGATTCCAGTCCGCACTTGTGGTTCGCTCACGATACAGAATATTTCTACGAGACATTTTAGACCATTCGGTAACTAAAACCGAAAAAATATTCTGACTGAACGAATTATGGAAAAACTGTAAGTTATAGAAAGGACATACAAAATAATTGTATAATGTGGGAGGAGACCACTTTTTGTATCTTCAGGTACCGAGGTACCGAGAACTACATTTTTTACTAGTATTCTACCTTAGCTGAATAATATTTTATGCGGATGACAGTTATTATATAGCAATTCGATTTTTTTTACCCATTTGTACTTCTATCGCGACTTGTTGCTCATATACATCTACACAATATTACTGCTATTTCTACTGGTAATATAAGTGTAATTTATGAGCAAATGTGGGAGGAGATAACTGTGCTTTTTCATCAAAAGTCGTCGCCAGCTCCAAGGTACCTGGTTCTGAAACCAGAAGAAATGTCTGCTATCAGCCAAAAAAAATAAAAGTGGTTTTTAAAAGAAAATATCGTTATATATATATTATCTTCGTTATATTATCTTTCATATGCATGCCTGATGGTACCCGATGCGGAATGAACATGATATCTAAAACATGCAGTATTTATATGTATATGTAATTTTTACCTGCGTGGTCTAGAATACAAAATTACAATTACATTACAAACTCTCATTTAAACTAATCCTATATGCATCGAACATGTTCATATTCCATGAAAATGTGCAATAGCTGTTAGTACAAGGGGAATGCTATTGGAAATGAGCATGATTGCGACAATCGGTATTTAATGCTGAAAATGAAAATGCTACAACTCATGGACGAGAATAATGCAAACAACTGCAATACAATTTGAGGCTCTTGATCATAAAATGAGCCCGTCTAATTGCAATTGAGTTGTGGTAGAACTGAGCAACGGAAGTGAAGGAGATTGGAAGCACATTCTCTAATGTTGGAGCCCAATCCTATGGATTATTCATGCTTTGCTTGAAGTGCATCGTATCATTCTGATAGCTGACAATTGACTGAGAAACATTTTATCCTGGTTATGAACATTTTTTATTCCCGAATTTTTAATGCTTGGAATTCAATTTACATTTACAATAATAAATTTTTACCTAATGCTCAACCCAACTGATTTACTTATCAGTTAACACCTGCCCACCCTCCCAAATGTTACCCACAACCATCATCGACTCCATTGCCCCTGCAAAGTAGGTTTCTCTTTTATTCTTCTTCATCCTCTGCGTTCTCCTCCGCGGGTTTTATTGGTTTCAGTTTTGGAGGTGGTGGAGGCTTAAAAGGTTTAAAAGTCAATAAAATTTGACACTGTTTTCATGAAAGTACATGGTAAGTACATTTATATTATACCTTCTTGTACAGTTGTTTAAGGGGTCGAGCAGTTATGGTCTTGGTCAATGGTTTTGCTGTCTTTTTTGTGAAAGGCTTAGGGAAGGTTAAATGAAGTTACATATTAGACTACACGGTCATGTCACTTCCTCCACTCGGAAAAACATATAGTTTTTCTAATGCTTTTATCGTACCTTAAACGTCTTTAGCGTAAGCTTGGGTCTCTCAGTTACCTTTAAGGGCGTTAACTTGAATTGCGGCTGTACAACAATGTAAGATATTCATGATTGAAGTTAGATCAGTATTTCCCATTTAACGTTGGTTTCAATATCTCATTTTAAAAATTAACTTACCCTTGTTGTTGATGAAATATGGAGAGGACGAAAACCTCCCATTTTCTTTTTCTGCGGCTCGTCCAACATCATTGCACGAGTCTCCGGCTCAAAATAGTCGGAATGATATCCCCGCATTCCAAAGTCATCGTCGTAGTCGTAACCGTAGCAGTCTCCCTGTGAGAAAAGGGCTGCCCAAGCGATGAATATAACAGCCAGGAGCTTCATGTTGTAATGTTTCCGGAACCTCTGCGTTTAGATTTTCTTGTGATGTTGTCATGCTCAGAAATCCTAGCTTATATACCTAGACACGGTTTACGTCATTAATAAAAACAGCACCCGAATTCTTGATGACTTTTGAAATTGGTATCAATAAAACTGTGAAGTTCAAATAAAAAGTTGAGTAATACGCCCCCACTTTGTTAATGAAGGCGCTGGAGAAAAGATAATCACGCCAATCTTACATAAAAGAACTACTTGTGTGGTGATGGTGAGTAGTCTTTATCATTGTTCTATTATAAGTGCTCTTAAATGAACGTGCTACCTGTTGTGATTTATACATGCTATTCACCAGCGACTATGCACACTTTCCTGTATCTCATTAGTTCTGTCTGACATCCTGATCTCATTTTCAAAACAATTTCCTGTCTGTAGGTTGGAAATAGTTGGAATTAAATTAATAAAAATCGTGTTCATTAGTGTAGGCATCGTAGAAAGTCAAGTATTTTCTTTGACTGTTGTGTAGGTGTAATAGAATTCTCAAGGTCATGTTGGGTTGTGTCTGTCTGTAACATATAATGCTGAATATGGGCTCTCCAAAAACTAAACTAGGTAGGTATTACAGCATTTTGTGAGTTGGGTTTACTCAAGACAAACTTAAAATGAATTCAGGAATAATGCAGACAATCAATATATTATTACGCAGTCTTTAGTTGAATGAAACATAAACAAATTCCAAAGCTTAAGATTTCAGGAAGAAGACGGTATGGCGTGTTTCTAAAATAGTTCTTTAGAAGAAGAAAAGTTTAATGTTAGATTACTTTTATTCTAAATCAAGGATTTTGATCCTGGCACGAAAAATATATGTGTACGCACTAGTATGCAGAAAGGTGACTTGAATGTGTTTCCTCCATCCCAGTATATGATAAAAACTATTATGTTCATACAGATAATATACAACTTTGTTTTACTAAACGATTTATTTTGACATAATTTGTTATAACGAATAGAAAACTTAAAATGAATGATTATTTGCTTATTTCGGGACTGAATGGTTTTACTTAACGTTCATCATCCTCATCTTCCTCCTTCTCGTCTTGTTTCTGATCTTTTTTCTTCAAGCGTTTTATGGTAATGCGTGGCGGTTTTGAAGTAGGTTTTATTGGTCTAATTCCAAATGTTTTGGAGCCACTACCTCCATCCCCAGATGGACAATTTATTGGAGGACGACGAGGTTTCTTCTTCTTGACTTCTTTCGGCTCGTCAAGCATCATCGCGCGTGCTTCTGGCTCAAATCTACCATACGGACCTCCTACCATATCGCCGTCATCCCGAATGCTAATCATGTCAGGGTCGTTGCGGCGTAGAGGGAGTGGAAACTGGCCACCTCGGTAGTAATCTGTTTCCCCCTGGTCGTACGGCTGGTATCCTCCGATTTCAAAGTTATCAAACTCGTCGCAGTCTCCCCCATGGGAGAGGAGAACTACGATAGAGAGAGTCAGGACTAGTAACTTCATGTTGAATTGAAAATACTTTGTCGTTTGATGAAGCAATTCGATCCGTCGGAGCTTTTATACTGAAAAATGCTCATCGCTGAAAATTGTTTTTTTTTTGGGTTTTAAAAATTGGATGGGCAAAATTATCATTAGCATCATAAGCATTACAGAAAATAAGCTTGTTTCGGGGTTTACTAGACCGTAGACCGAAGTTGTCTGATCATTTCATACATAAACTTTGCTTTTGATTTTAAGCAGTTTTCCTTGATACTGATTACGGCTACGTCCGGTTTGATTATCACTATTTGAGATTGGCTATACGTTGACTGTCTTCTAATTTTATAATGGAAAATTTAGAACAAGGAACTTCTGAAAACTGCCAAATTAAGTACTTACTTATCCAAAAGTTATGCCGTGAATTGTAATGTGTACCTGTCATCATGCAAGAGTTTGTTTGAAGGTCCAGAGTCAAAAAAAAATTAATTCTACAAAGACAGCAACTGCAGAGTTATCCTGATAAAATAACTTTGATAGTATAGTGCACATCTTTCGATGAATAAAATCTGTTCGTATGATTTTAACAAAGTTAATTAGTATTTCCTCGTTATAAAATTGTAAGCACTCTAAAGAATGGTGAAAAGGTGCTTCCTTTAAAATGAATAATCAAGTTTTTATTCGAACATTTTAAGTTTTAAAAAGTCTAACGGAATGCCTTAGTTTTTTACGTTGATTTGTTAAAAACAAGCGTGCGCTTTGGTGGTTCCATGCAAGTGGAAGTAAGTACTTTTCCGTTGAATTCGGTTGCATGTTTGACAGTTTTGCAAAGTTCATTTTACCCCAAAAACCTATCGTAGTTCTGATTAGGTCAATTCGATCCAGTTCCTGAATCCAGTGCCATATTATTTTACCAGGATGAAGGCTTACTCCGATGATGATTGATGATACATCCTTAATTTGAGGGTTTCCAACTATTAGAATTTTATGGGATCTAAATTCACTTCAGAAATGCGGTCAAGCTCAGGATCTGAATTGATGAATCCAATTACACTGATTTTGCTTGGTTATACAACTGCACAGAAATTGTATTCATTGCTATATAATGCTATGCTCATTCCAGCAACATCTCTCACCGCAACTTACATTAAGCAAGTTTTGTGATCGTAACTGCTCGTTAGTTCTGCACCGTTATTAACAAATATCACCTAGAATGAACAAAATTATGCGAAATGCCACAAGCGAAGCGTTGAAGAACAAGAGAAACCCTCGAAAAATACACTGTATTTGTCCATGCATCCATACACCTGCTTGAGAAATCTCAAAAACCAGGTCAAGCATTCATATACTTCCACGCGGAAGAGCATCATGTTTCTGTTTGCTGAAGTGAGAAAAAGTAAACCCCTTCATAGTTCACAAAATTAGTTTATTGCTGGATTTTAAATCGGAAATCTTCACATATATATGTATGTATTTTTTGAATAAATGGACTATGAGAATGAAAAAGTCGATAATTTCATCAGATGATTATGTTTTATATACCTCCAATCTTGAAAGTTACAAATCGCAATAATACAAAAACCCAATAGCTGATGAGATTCCAAATAATTTCTAATAGCATTTTTTAACTTGATATGTTTCATGTTCTGTATTATACAACAAATATAGCACAGTATAATTAAAGTATGTTCATATTGCATTTAATAAATTGTCATTCGCATTTAATTTTTGGTGAAAACCAGCTTTTTTTCTCGATGAACGGGCTATTTTAAGCATGGAGATATATGAATTCATATCAAATTCAGTTAGTCAACAAATACTACTTTGCATGTTATGATACGCTACAGAATGACCTTGTTCATAAAATCTTCTAAGGAACTATTATTTCGGAAGTTGCTTTGTTTCATAGAATTTACCTTACCGGTCTTTTCATTTTTCTTTCAAGGACAGGAAGGATATTACATGGTTTTGGTACGCCTACGCAATTTTAAAAGTGTAATTTCACATCTCATTTAAATTGTTCTGCATTTGCTTGTTTATAAATTCTCTTTTTCTGTACTTTTTTCGTCTTGCACCGGTTGGCCCAATTTCTAAACAAAAACTAGTCTAAAATGGGATTCCACTAAGCCGCCAGTCAACTTATGAAGTATGATTTATTAAACGAAGCGTGAGAAAGTCTTGGGGATTTGCACTATATTCGGTTACGTAAGTGTCGGCTCGTTAAAGAAAAGAAAAACTGGAACCCAGTATTTAACTTATAAAAAACAAGTACCATGCACCGACAAACCCAGACATACTGACTTTATCGCAACTTCTGTGTTCATCAAAACTTTCTGGTTTAATTGCATGTTGCAATTAAAATACTATTATTGAAACTTGTATATTTCCATACTCCTGAAAGAAAGTAGGTATTGGAATACTATAAATACTTTTGAATACAAGTTTACAAGCATCAGTATAACTTGCAGCAGCCTAATACTCAAATTTCGTTTAAATCATCGTTGTAGCCGTCACTCTCTCCGTTCTCATCGCCTTCTGAAAGCTACCAATCTACAATTACTCAACTTACGCCAGTTAAAGAACTCCGAAGAAGGCTCAGAGGAAGGGCAGAAGTTGTCTTCCTTTCCAACAACTCAAAAGTCAACTTGATAACATATAATCATAAGTTTTGTTCATTTTGCATTGGCATTCAGTATTCATGCTAATTCATGATTATCGCATAGTTTCATAATTAGTCTAAAAGCGTCTTAAATTTTTGAGGCTTTTTTCCAATCAAGAGTTTTCAGCATATTTGTTGTAATTAGTTTTCATTGATGAGCTACAAAATAAAAATTCAGTTTTGCTCTCGAGCTCATAAATTTTGTATACGCGTAACTAGCTTTACCGACATACCCTATACCCTCACGCGTCATGTACCTACTCGTAATGGAACGCCTACGCTCTTTCATTTTTTATTCGCATCTCTCATTAAAACTTTACTAAAGAAATACTTTTTTTTCCATATAATTGCGTGCCTTGTTTGTAAACTCTCATCTTGCGGTACCATGCACTTGGCTACACAAACGAGTGATCCAGTTCCACTTCTAGTTGAAACTGGTTTCAATGAAGAAGAATCTAGTGGAGTCTGTAATATAGATTTCCAGATATGCGTATATCATTTTTCCAGTTTTTTGGCGTTATAAAACATTGTGAAAAAGATTGACTAACTACCTAAATTCTTGATGCTAACTGCAAACCAGGAATAACCAACCTGTGTTAAATGCGGATGTGATGAAGTGTGATGCGGATGGATTCCTACGCAGTTGTTAGGTACCAGCAGGAGCTACCCTTTTTTGTATGTTTTCAACATCAAAACTTCAAACCAAAATAGCTTCCATCACAATTAGCATTAATACATACTATTTACCCCCATTCCAATTAATTTCTTGTATGTAAATAATTGCTCCCTATATTTTCAAATCATTCCCTGGATCATATATAAACGGCTGGAAAAGTCTCAAAAAGCATCAGTCAAATCTTCAGCAACTTGATAACCACATCACCTCACTCAAAGAACTATCGCAGCTCCAACATTTCCAAAACTTCAGCACCATGAAGCTCAACATTATCGCCATCATCCTCTCCGTCCTCCTCGCTTTCGGAGTCTTCGGAACCATGGGCATGCCAGAGGATAATCGCCCAAAGGTTCAGCTCAAGCCTATTAAGGCTGCTCCAAAACTTACGCCTAAGCCAATGATCAGGAAGCCAACTGCCTAAACATTCCTTTGAACTTGTCAAAATCCTTGAATTTTTTGTCAAAAAATTATTTGTGACTATGATTTGATTTGAAAATTTGAAATAAACAATTATTGGCAGTTTTTTTGTTTACAATCACAAAACAACATTTACTTTTGTATTTGAAAGATTCATTTTGCATTTGCATAATAAATTACATAACACACATAAGAATGCACACATATAATAATATACAGACGAGTAAGAGTAATATATAAATGTTCAGAATTAGTTTAAATCAGAAGGACAAATCACCGCAATCCCATTTTTATGCCGTTGATGATGAGTATGCGGAGTCAAAAAGTTGGTGCGTTTGGTAGTGGGCGATCCATGAGGGCAAATGCTGATGTGACTCTTTCCCTTCTTTGTTTTTCCGTGTTTGTTTGGATGGTTATCAGTTCCGATAATGTTCTTGCAGTTGTTCTCAGCCATCATGGGGCAACTTGAATGCGTCAATTCAGTATCATCCGTTGCAGTTCCTTGTTGTTGGTTAGCACATCCGCCACAACCATTTCCCACACTTTGGAGTTCCATGCTAGTACCTTTGAACACAACCAAATTAAAATTATCGTAAATGCAAATCGATAACATATAATAAATTTGCATATTATTTACCTGGAGTTGCTGAAATAAACCGATAGTTCACCCGCATAGCTTGCAGAAACCGATTAATATTGTTGGCAATAGTATTCTGAGCTTCGTCCGTGGAAAACGTGTAGAGAATTGGGTTGACGGCTGAGTTCAAGGGTAAAATGTAGATTACTGTCCAGCCAATTATTTCCTCTGTAAAGAAAAGTTTCATTTTTGCATTTGTTCCAGATTTTAAATTATTTTCAAAAGATATTAGTAGCACGTACTTGGGAGAACGTAGCCATACAGCACAATAGCCTTCATGGTGATAATAGGTGCCCAGCAAAGTACATCTGTGATAACCATGAGAAAAAATCTGGAGGCAAGTTTCTTGTTTGTCATAAAAACTGGAGTTTTCTGCTGAGTTTTGCGCACCGTGTAGTAAAGCAATGAGTATGAGACCGTGATGACAAGCAAGCTATAATGAACAAGAAAAATATGATTTTTTTGTCAATTGTGAAAATAGATTGAAAATGACATATTTTCTTTTCATACCAGCATGAGTTGACAACAATAAAGACAAAGCTTGTGTACTGCCAGCCAACAGGATATCGATCATCCAAATGTAGGGGAAAGCACAACCCAGTACTTCCATAAAATGCCGAGTTACCACTCCACTGAATAGCCGGAGCTAATGCGAGTGTGCACACAAACACCCAAATGATCAGCATACAACCTCTTGCCATGTTAGCATTCAAATTCAGCCTCACTGAGATGCCGTACGAGATGGTAAAATATCTCTCAAATGACATTATGGTCAAGATGAGAAGAGAAACTTCTGAAGAGATCATAGCAATTATTCCAATGAACGAGCAAAGCCAACTAGTTCCCCACGTGTAGGCCTTGGCATTATACATGTCTCGATACTGCACGTCCTTCATCGCTAATATGAGGAGATATAGGCCCATGAGAAAGTCGGCTGCTGCCAAATTGTTGAGAAATATGTTGAGAATTTTTGTGATTTCGTGACGATTTCCTCGTTTTCCGTGCCATCGGTTTGCCAACACACTAATGTTGCCCAAGAGTGTTACCAGTCCCACCAACCAAACCATTATGGAGGACTGCCCAATTAAGAGGTTGGAAGTTGTGGATAAACCATCGGAAGATGGGTAACATCGTCGAGCCTTTGGAACGAACCGACAGTCGCTGAACTTGGAGAAGGTGACCCAGTCCAGAAGTGGAGTAAATCTGAACCCTTCCACGCTGATTCTTTGAATGTCTATACCATCCACATTCTTTGGAAAGAAAATAGAAAAGTAAGCTTCAAACTTGCATGGAAAATTGCTGCTTCTCGAATACAATCTAACATGCATCCAAGTTGTGGCTAACATTATGCAAAACTTTTAATTTAATTACAACCGCATAAATTTGAGCGTGAAGCAACCAAACGTACCATTCGATGCAGAATTAAACCTTTGCAAGCTACTAAATGAAATTAAAAAATTGCTATACTTTTCTTTAAAATCGCTTACTAGAGAACGGAGGTTTTCCAAAGGTTGAAACAGCTTTGCCTCGAGTTTTTGAAGAGGATTGTGCCCAATGTAGAGTTTTGTTAGGTTGGTGTTTGTTACAAAGGTGTTTGTGGCAATGTGAAGCAGTTTGTTCCCAGTCAAATCCAATTCAATTAGCTTCACATTGTTTTGGAATGCACCTAAAAGGGATATGATATGATCATGTTAAATATTTGCCAAAGCACAAATTCTTTTTTATATATTAGCATTCGTTATATACCTTCTTCTATAGTCTTTATCTTGTTGTGTGACAGATTTCTAAAAGAGAATAAAAAATAATTATAGTTTCTTGGTTTTAAACACGACATTAAATATAAATTACATAATCAACCCACAGCATTTGGAGGTTGGAGAGAAGCTTAAAAGTGGAGTTGGAAATTATCTCAATATCATTATTATCAATATCAAGAATCCCTAAATTTGGCATGTCCTTGAACTCGAATCCGTGCAAGTGAAGTCTATTGCCCGAGAGGGATCTACGAAACCCCAAGAAAATAATTTAAGATCAAGATCCAATTTTTTAAATACCAAGTTTTGAGTCTTTTTTCCTACTTACAATCTCACCAAATTCTGCATAGGACAAAATGAAGCGTTGCTTATATCCCTTATCCAGTTTCTCCTTAAAACAGAATTAAATTATATTGGGTAAGAGAGTATATGTCAATATTGTTAACATGTAATCTGTTGAGATATTCAGTAAACCCAACATAACATTTACCTTAAGCTGAACCAACAAACTTCTGAAAATCTGCAAAACTCGTTGGCTGCCACGCTATATCAAGAGTTAAATTTTTCAATGCTTTCATATTTCTAGCTACAATTTGCATATTATTTGTATCATACTTTCTGTACATGATCTACATCTAAAGTTGTAAACTTGAAACGTTTCACAGTACCCCATTGTACCTACATTAAAGTTATACACCTACTTGTACCAAAGGACGTAATTCCTTTAACATTGACACCTGCAGTTTCAAAGCTTATGGAGTGAGAAATGCAGGAGTTTAACAAATCCAAGTTCTGCAATTAAAATTTTGAAAAATCAAAAAATTATCCATATCATTCATGTCAACATGAAAATTGTTGCCCATCGGCGAAAGACAATAGCACCACTAATGTCGAAAGTCAAAACTTCCTTCTATCTATAAAGGTTCCAGGAATGATTTTTTATATATCCTCTTCCTAACAAAAGAAGAATCATGTCCTTGAAGCTGCATAACTTCAATATCGGTATAATGGGGCAATGTGAAAGTGCAAAATGTTACAGAGCGTAATATTAGATGTAGATAATGTACAGAATAATGAACTTCGCATATCAGGCCAAATTTTACCTCTCAATATAGTTGTCATCAATGTAGCTGGATATAAAACACAATTTATCAAGCTTCAACTGTCATTTATCATTATAAATATAATGGCAAAAAATACATTACATATTTGCCAGATGTGGAAACTCCAGAATCGACCCACTTTTATTTCCACGAGTTGCATTTCCCCCCAGAAACGTTGTGTTGACTGCATTTTTGTCAATTGCACTATAACAGATAGAAATTGAGTGGTTTTGAAACAAGTTCATTAAAAGAAAATTAGGATATTATGCAATGCAAGTCAAAGTATAATTAATTCCACCAAACTCACATTGTTTTGGAGTTTGCATCAAATTCCGACCAAGGTACACTCCTCCACTTCGTGCCATTACACCTGATTCCCCTCGGGTATGTTTCATTATACCTGAGATAATCGCAGCCCTTCTCCGACGGTATCCTACTGATTTTCGGAGGTGGTGGTAGCTTCACGGAGGATGACGAGTTATTATCCTTAATGCACTTCCCCAGCATTAATTCTATGACGGCTGGAGTGGTTGTAAGATCAGCTTCAAAGGAGAGATCAAAGCAAGTGATTGGCTCAGCTTTCATTAATTAAATGTTATATGAAGCTGTAATTAAAGTTAGTTACTGCAAACGATAGGTGCTTCATCCGAATCATCTTCCAAAGGACAGTCTGACACGTTGTTGCAAAATTGGTTGGGCTTGATGCACTTGCCACTTATCTTGCATTGGAGCTCTTTAGGGCAGTTGTCTGAAAAAGCAGTAAAAATCAATCCCATCAGTTTTATGGCAGTTGACTCCCTGCTTTTAATGGCTTTTTGCAACATAAATATTTACCTTCGCCATCCGTAATCCAAATGATGGAGAGGGCCACCAACCCCACGGCAATGGAGAGCACTATCGTGGTCAGGAAACTTACTGCACATCGCATATTTTTATCTTAATGGAAATATATAATGCACACACGCGAACTGCTTGAAATGCACAAAAACTGCAATGATCTAGTGTAGACCACACATGTTGCTAGTGTTGTGAATGTGCAGAAAAACGCACGAAAAGATGTAAGACTGGAGGAAATATGGAAAGGAGCAACAGGATAGTAGCATCTTGATGTCAATAGGAAGTGAAATGAAATGATGGGAAGCCAAAACTCAACGTGATCGTTCGTGACTTGAATTGAGTTGTGTTGCAGTTTGCAGTTATTGCAAGGCAGAAACAGAGGAGGACAAGGATGCATATGAAATGAGCTGCTGCTGCTCTGATTTCCGCTCCCTTCTCGGAGAACGGATGACTGAATCAATCTCGGTGTGCGATCCTGGCTATTTATATGCTTGTCAGAGGAAGACGGAGAAAATGGTTGTTGAAATCTGAGGATTTCGCAGAGTTGAATTGGAGTAGTAATAACAAACGCATTAAAATTATGCATTGTCAATGATATCCTGTTCTCTGCTCCTCTATTCTTCTTTCTCTCGCCTTGGCTTTGGGTTGACTTGATGGCTTGCATAAACTTTTGTAAATAAGCTTGGGAGAAAAGTCCTTTGAGACCAAGTTGTATGTGTTGTGTCGTGGTTCTCATCTGCTTTGGCACTTTGAGTAATGAAAAGAAAGGATGAATGCTGATGAAGAAGAGCTTTGAGCAGCTTATGGTATAGAGAGCTCAATAACAAACTAACATACCACCAACTACAACTACATTTATGTACATGACGATCATAAATTCATGGGCTCTGAATTTGGAAGGAGTGAAGACGAAATAGTCAAGCTAGCAAGTAGAAACGCAATACATTTTGATGAGTGAATAAAAAAGTTGTTTTTGGTAAGTGAATCCGATGCTATTTCTACAGATTGTGTGTGCACTCCCATATCCGCTTTCACTCACAGCCTATTGTCCTCTTGAGCACAAAAGGTGAGTGACGAAATGAAATAGAGACAATCGAAATTGTTGTGCGAGTAAATGTGGATCTGAAGTAGAAAAGTTTTATTGTCTCATTTTACCCCATTTTGCCAATTTTCTACTGAGCTACATTACGATCTCATATGTATGTTTCTGGAAGGACATAAACATGTACGCATTACGTGATGCGTGGCATGAGCCTGAGATTTTAATGATTTCTGCCTATTTCTAGAAAATCACTTTCCCATTTTATGATGATGAATAGCAACAGAGCAGAGCAAACTCAGGCGAACCAAAGAAGACTTTGAAAAGGAGACAGCTAACGTCATGCGATGTCAATTGGAGATGAAATTTCTCCCAAGACATTTGCGTCTGGCAAGGCCATTCGGAGTCACTTCAAGTGTCGATGGTGGCAGTGGTGATGTGATGATGATATTAATTCCACTGCGGCTCGTTTCTCCTGCCAAAAATCTCATTTCCACTGAGTGACTTATGGACAAACAAAGCATACATATATGATCATCATATTATCTGGATGCGCTTCCTTCCTTCCTTGTCACTCATGGAAAATTAGGCTCATTCATTGCATTCCAAATGTAGCACAGACAAGACACTCTGGTTTATAACATCAGTAGTGTGCTCATTGAACCGAAACCACATCAACAAGTTTTCTCTTCCAGTCTAATCTACTGACGAGTTTTATTCTATTTAAGGTCGCTTTTGTTGGTTTACCTCTTTGTTTGGTATTGGTTGAGGAAGAAGCACACAAGGCAAGGCTAAGTCCGCTCCAAAACTAATTACCAAACAGACATAAAAATGGTTGAGCCAATTCTTTTAAATAAGCATTTGCTCATTAGCTTCAAGAGTGAATAACCCAAGTTTACTTCCAACTCGTGCTGCATTTATGTTTACTCATTAAAGGGATAACCCATGTAAAAGAAGATGTGACTCATTTTCTCAAAGAAAACTGTCTCTTATATCGTCATAAAAACTGTTCCTGGAATGGAAGAAAAAAGCGAACAGAACTGAACCCAACTTTTTCTGTTACCTGTAAGTATATAATGACATAAATTGCAGAGAAGGAGATCGATAACTCCGGATCCTCCATTTAATTACATTATTAATTCGAATTGGATGGGAATTTGATGGAGCTCATTTTCTGTGAGAGGAAACGTGCCTCCTCATGCTCAACCTATTAATTTCGTGCATAAAAGGGCAATAAAAACTCTAGCTCAAAAGAAGGTCAGCCCAGCCAAAACCGTATCGATTTGTTATGATGCTGAAAAGTAAATGGATGCAATATGAGACGAGATGCGATGATGTGGTATCAGTCAACCAGAAGCTTGGGGATTAAGAGGATGAGCATAAAAATATTTTGCATGACGAAGATCAAGTAGCAGAAGCGATGGTTTTTCTTTTACTTCTTTACCATCTTGTTCAAGCATGTTTTGAAATGACATTGAAAATGTCTCCCTCCTCCTCTCAAGATGGTTTATGCCTCCCACGCCCAAGGTGAAGTTGAAATGAGGCGCATAATAATAAAGATATTTGTGAAAACCTAAGCAAATATTATCATCTGACCACTTTTGTTACCACACGTGTAAGTCAAGTCACAAGAAAACTTATTTATGACGAACATGAAACACTTTTTGAGTGCAAGAGGATGAGTGTTCCATACCAAATCAACATGAAATTTGTTTTAGGCAATCATTCAAATGCATGTTTTATTTTCAAAAGGGAGCTGCAATAGCTGCTTATTCGAAATAAGTGTGTAGTAAAAAACGTTTTTATGACACTGTTAAAAAGCTCTGTTTTGAGTACTTCTAGTTAGATCTTGTGTCAAATATAATCGTTGTGGTTTTAATGGGAAAATAAAACCAGAGCTTAAAATTGAATTTGGCTGAAAGTAAGTGGAGTCCTCGTTAAAACCACCCCCACAATAGTCATCGTTGCATTTAAAAAAATTATTTTCTCCTGTCGCCACTTTGATATGCTCATTAGCAAATATATTACTTTCTCACTTGCTTTGGTACTTAATCCACCTGAGTTTTTACGAGTTTGTGATCACCTTCCGGTTATGAAAACTTTGCTTAATTAGCTAGCAAGTAGCGTGAAACCAAAGCTTTTTATGAAGGACACATGTCACAAGTTTCAAGGTGTAGAATAAACTATTTCCACATCACGCCATATCATTATTCCAACTTTAACTTCTCTCATGAGACGATGATTCGCAATAAATGGTAGTTAATCATCTTGTTATTCTCGCAATTTGAAAAATTACATGCGGATTGTGGTCCAAAAGTATTTTGTAATGACAAATAAATTCGAGTTTGCAATCAAATTAAAAAAGTGTGATAAGCTTGAAAATGTTGTTACTCGAATTTAATGGACTGAAAATGATTTGGGAAATGGATTTGGATCTGTGGAAAAGTAGTAAAAAGGTTTATTTCATGATGTGAAAAGCTATAAGATGGTTTTTCATGTTGTTTACCAACCACTCGGTTTATTGCCTTGTCAGGCTGCTGAATCGTGCTAGCCTCATTTAATTAGGTCATTAGATGATATTGGCTGCAGGATTACCCATCTGAAGCACGTTTTTAAAGACGTACATATTCGGAACTGGTTTTTTTCTGATCAGAGTCATTTGAATCAATCTAAATCTCCGTGAAAGGTAGGGATGATTATGAAGGTGCAGAGACTATCAATGATTTTTTATATGGTTTAACATCAGTCTAATTGAATGTAAGTCACGTTATGTGCACATATTTATGTATGCCTAACACAATCACACCAACAACTAAATATGTGCATAAATATTATCCATGTCGCATGTAGAACAACTTTACATGTTATTTTCGAGGTTTCATCATTCACAAATAAGCTGCTTCAAATAGCAGAGCCCTTGAATTTTTCCTATTTTTATGTCTCAAGTACCATGCAAGCCTGCATGATTGTTTCTTATGTTGAGTAGAGAGTAGATGTGACGAGGTTGTCTGGAGTGTGAGTCTCAGTCTGTGTTCCCGTCAATTTCTTTGAAGTTTCCTTAAATCTGTCAAACACAGACAGACACGCGCATACATTATAATATATATACTTTGCATTTTAGTTGCTTGAGTCAAGGGTGAAACGATCCATCAATATAAATACAAATACGTCAGTAACAAAAATTCATAAAAAGTCAAATCATAACACTTTCATGTACATGTATACTTGCGGACAAAGAAAATTGATTTTGTGAGGTAAATGCAGCGAGTATAGAAAAGTTTACATGGTATATACAATATATCACGATATATAATGCCTACCATCAATATTTTACTTGTTGTTCTGGACTTAAGGTCTTAACACGCTATTCATTCATTGAAAAATGTACGTGCATTGTGAATGCTAGCTGTAGGTAATAATGAAGATGTGTAGGCCAACCTGTTTTATGCATCAGTATTTCTGTGTTCATGCTTTTAAAACCATTTGGGGGCTTATAAATAGCTTTCCAGTGAATTAGAAGACCTATTATTAACTGTACGTAGATTAGATGCATGTTACAAAAAATGTCTCATTGTGTATACCCACTTTCTTTAGAGAATTACAAGTTCACCGCTGGTCTGGCTTGTTTATGATTTCTGACTGTTTTTTTAAAAAGAAAGTTCAATACAGCAAAAAGAATTACTTTTGATTTTCAATCAGTTATTCATTATCAACGAATATGCAACCACAAACAACTCAAAAAGGGACAAATGGCAAAAGGAAGAAGGCTGCAAAAGTCCCTACCACCTCAACACCTAAAGCGTGCAAAGACCAGCTTCATAAAGTTCTTGAGAAAATAACAGGGAAAGAGCTTAATGGTTGTGATTTGTGTGTCGAGCTAATGTCAAGATTAAAAGCGCACATCTTATCTCATAATCCAGAAAAAGTGCCAGTAGACCGTAAAGATGAAGTTATGAACCATGGAAAAGAGAAAGAAGTGAATGCAAAACTTCACCGCTGTGTTCTTTGCAAGCAATCTTTTACACAAGCGTCTGATCTGTCAAAGCACATTCTTCATCACGTCCGACAGAAAGAGCAAGGGAAGCATGAGAAAGTTTTTAAGGCAATGTCATCACAATCACCAGCAAACAAAGTAAAGTCTGGTCGAATATTGGATCTCTCCAGCATAATGACATCAACATCAGCATCTCTTACCTCAGTGCAAGGGCAATCTAATCAAAACAATCTTAATCAACTAAAAGACATTAAAACTCGTATTAGTTACATAATCCGAACACGTAGAAGTATTGTTAGAACTCGTCGTTCATCAAGGTTGGCACTCGATGACCAAAACCAGAACGAAACCCGATTTGAAACTCAAGGAAGCGTTCTCGTAGACGAGACAGAAGTCAAAAGCGATACATCTTCAAAGTCAAGCCCTGAAAGAGTACCAGACTCTAACTTTATGGAAAAGTCGGTCTCGGAGACACCTTCTGAAATCGGAGATCAAAATGCCATACCATCTCATCCTTCAGCAGGTACTCCATTTTAACATAATTTGTCTGATCTGTAACATTGTCTAGACCAAAATTAAAACTACTATAATTATTCATTTGTGCTTTCTTCAGCAACTTGGAAACTTGGGCGCCTTAGTAAAAGCATGAATCAAATGGAGCCTTCTGCAACGTCGTTGGCTGTACAACATTCTCCAACTAGCATCCTCGCTCCAGAGACGTTGACTAAAATTTACACTTCCTCATCGAGCCCTCAAATCATTCCCGAAACCTTTATTAATGATGAAGCACGCTCATTATCAGAAAATTCAGTTCCGTCATCCAACACCTGGGCATCTGGGAGCGACCTAATTTATGCTACTATTATGATGCCAACTCCTCCTCGAAAACTCTGGTTGAGATTCCCAAGGAAGGCACTAAAACCGCGTAATCGTCAAATTTCACCTCGTGCAACTGTCCCCAAAAAGAGTTTGGAGGATCCATTGGAAATGCTTTCTCAGGAGAATTAGGCTGAGAATTAACATGAACCCACCCTGAGTGTTTAGTTTGAAGGTTATATTATCTATTTAAAAATACCACATCTACTGCAACTCTACGGATGTACCATACACCCTTCCTAATTTATTTTAGTTAGGCACATTTTTATCGGAATGTGTATTCTATAAATATTATATAAACGTACAACAAAGGTTGTTTTCCATTGACCCAATAAATTTCTATAATATTTTGTATCAAAATTATTTAGTCGGTCATACGTATATTTTATATGTACTACACAGTACTATGACAGAGCATAATATTTGCTTTTCCATATGAATGACAAGAATCTATTATGCAGTTAACCGTAATCCCTACACGTGCCAATATTTTTCCTTCTTCCGTTCCATTTGTCATTATTTTCGTTATCCTTTTTGAAGTAAAAGCCCTAATGCGAGCTTAGTTTGATGCAGATTCAGACGATTTATGCGATGATGTGTACTCGTATTGATTATCTTGTCACTTTGTCAGTAAAAAGTATGAAGTTTTGTCAATGAGCTTAACATTTAAGCTACCAACATCAAGAGTCCATGATACGGAATTGATAATGATGTTATTAATGTTCTTATGTAAGAAAATGTATTGGAATGGGGTTCCTATTTATGAGAAGTGGCATTTTTAATGGCATTAAATCTGCTTTACAAACACCAAATAATTACATATCTAACCAAACTATAAGTAAAATGTTCATTGTTAGAATTTGGAATACAAACCTTTATGTCTGAGCATTATAGTACTACGAATAGTACCTCCCCAAAATTTATTTTTGGCTTTCTCCGTCGCATTTTAACCCAGATCGAATTTCACTTTACTTCTCAAGGATAGCTTTGACGCAACCCGTCTGGGACTTGGAATCAACATTCGACATGATGAAAAAGTTTTAATTATACTGTTGTTTGTATTGTAAGGGTGAAATAGAAAAAATTGAGTAATTACAATTGAACAAATAAAATACAGACAGATTAACGTGGAATCTGTTCTGAGCACAAACAAAGTTTTGTAATGAGAGATGAGATCACTCAAGGGATTCGGATCACTCGCTTGTGTTTGTATGATCAAGTTAATGCTTTCAGATTCAATCCAAGTAGAATGACCTTCCAATGTCATTACACAATAATGCGCCACAGGTTAGGTAACTTTCCGGCATTAAAGGGAAAGCTGTTTAATAGATCCCTTTCGAAGCAACTGGATATTTTTATTAAATGAAGCAGTATTTTAATCCAGCAATACACTTCGAGAGTAAAAAACCTACCTCTCTTTACGGGTACAACAAGTTTACTGGCTAAAGTTAATTCTGGCAGAGTGAAAAATATTTTTCCTTCCTCCGCAGTTTTCATGTACCGTTCACAACCTTGAAGGACTGAATTTCTCTTATGATCTCAATCAAGGGTAGCTTTGACGAGGCTTGGATATGTAAATTAAGTCCTTTTATTTTTGGTGTCAATTTATGCCATTGCAGAGGTGGAATGAGGATGATTTAAATTTGCTGTAAGACATAAATAAACAAACTTATGGAAATTGAACGATACGATGCGTGGTGAACGATAGCAGAGGTTGAGCAATGGATGGTCAATATTGAATGTTCCTTTACTGTAACAGCAACGCTTTGCAGTTAATCAGTATGACTTCTAAACTATTTTTAACTAGTCCACGTTATAATCACTAATATATGAACGGCCGGTTTATATTTAAAATGAACCAGATATCAGTTAAATTAAATAAAGTTATAATAGGAAATTTAAATGAGTGTTAAACACGTTAAATGTTCGGAATCACGAGTGTGTATTTCTTTCAAGATTATCATCTCATTAAATGTTTTTCATTTTAATTAAATCAAGACAGGCATACATAAACACATAACAATGAGTAATACAAAAAATCACCTTCCTTCCAGGAATATTAGCACAAAGAGCAGATGAAATCGTGCTTCATTATATCCCTGTCGTGAACTTGGCAGTCTTTAGAACAGTATACTGCCTTCTTACATTTGGCACACGCGAAAATAGTCTTCGCAGGCTCTCCACAAAATCTGCACATGTTCTCCACTTTGCCCAGAAAGATGAGACAATCCAGATTGTCAACCCTGACACCAGTTTCATACAGCCTTCTCCAATGCGCATGTATGGGTTCAAAATGGCAAATCTTTTACCGAATCCAAACATCTCCAGATTCTCCTTGGTCTTCATCATGTTGTAGATGTTGAGAAACGAGACATCACCATTCTCATCCTCTGCCAGGAGGTGAATCGCAGGGCAGTGACAGTAGTGATTGGGGTATATCAATGATATTAGATCTATCACTTGATCTTTGTAAACGTGGTTGGCAGTAGGATTCATTTCCATCAACGTAATTGGCTTCACTTGGAACATGTACTCTGGAACCTCTTGAGTCGCTCTTGGTTTTGGCTTCCGGCTAGTACCTTTGATTTTTTCTCTTTCTTTTCATCGCTATCCCACACGATATTGCGTTATCATCTTCTTTCGTACTGGAGTATTCAAGTACGGCTTCCTTTGAAGAATAGTTGCTGGGCCTTTGACCTCTTGGGGGCTTGACACGGGGCTCTTAAACACTTTTCCAATAGAATCTAATGACTCGAGAAGTCGTTTCTGCTGTGAAGCTTCACGTGGCAGTAGCATATTCTTTTCAGCTTCTTTTCCGAGGTTGAAAAAATGTTTCATACTGTCATTATCACGATATGCTCGGTACATTACTGCCATCCCTACGTAAATATAATGTTGTAAAATTTTAATTCTTCCAGTAATTTAGGAATCTAGAATGTAATTACACTCAATCATTTAAAAAAAAATTTAACCGTAAAACGCATCTGGAACTCTGAAATCGTCTTGAGGAGCGCTGTTCAAATACTCCTTGTAAGCCGCAATTACTACCACCCGCTTTTGACAATCAGACATCTTCATCTTCTCTGCTGCTATTCCGAGTTGATTTGCGGCTTTTTGAAAGAGGAGGGTCAAATTCCCAGGAAATTTTTCCAAGCCTTTTATAGCATAAGAGAGCCCGGATTCGGGATCTTTCTCCTGGAGACAAATACTCGACAGTAGTTCGTAATAATGCACGTTGTCGCTGTACATTCTAATCCCCTCTGTAAGCAACCCCACACAAAAGTTTGGACTTCCATTATCGTTCCTCTTGTAGTTGAGTTTGGCATGGACAAATCGAATCTTCATGTCTTCCTCACTCTTTTCTCCACATTTACAATTTACAATCAACAAGCTCAACAATCAATTGCTTCATTTTGCTTTTGATTTGGTCTGGGAAGCGGACAGCATCAAAAACCCGAGTTGCACAGTCATACAACCTGTTCAAGACTTTGATTTTCTGTTTATCTTTAAAAGTTCCTTCCCTTCCATGAACTGAATCAGATTGCGATTATTTCCAGCGTTTCAACTATTGCAGCTGCTGTTACTGAACCTTCCCGTGCCTTGGATCGTATCAAGACCATGTTTATATCCATTTGAGCTTCATTCCCAGCTGCATTAATGTATTCGAAAATGTCCAAGCATATTTGTAAAACATCATCAAGTATCTTTGTTTCCGGACATTCTGATAATAGTTTACGTTTCATTCGTTCCCGGAAAGTTAAACCCTTTGTATCCAAGCCCTGCTTTCTTTCAAATGCAACTAATGCCGGCTTTAGTTGATCCCGTTCCACTCTAACATCCTTGATTGCATTTTTAACTGCATTTTCATTGATGCCCAGAAGAAGTGTGTTGCCTGTTGACTTCACTGTTTCAAGCATTGCTGATGCTTTCTCGGGTTCTAGTTCTTGAATATAATAGTCCATCAAGGCCTCAGCAGCAAAGCGTGTCTTTGGAGTTTACAGCTTGGGTCCAGTAATTCACTGCCATCTTTTTATCTCTGGTTAACTCC